>JAQQAE010005381.1:0-17684 GCA_029823295.1 Pseudamia nigra | reverse complement strand
CTTGAATTGTGAAGCGCCTAGAGATAATTGCCGATTATGATTGGCGCTATACAAATAAAGATTGATTGATTGATTGACTGTACATTTAACCATAAAATGTAGTCTATGATAGAAATGACAACACAGAATAAATGCAGCTGTTTGAAAATGAAAGGAAAAAAAGAAAAGAAGCAGCCTACAAGTAAATGTTGCAACAGGAACTGTCTATGGTGCTGAATTTCAGAAGTCTCCGGTGGATCTGAAAATGATGTTCATTTTGCAGAGTGTTATGTGTCACTTGATCTAAATCAATGAGCCTCTGCTGGAAAATTAACCAATCTCTTAAAGAAATCAAACCATATTTTTGAAAGCAAACTAGAGGATCAATAACAAATACAGTGCATACAAACATGCTCCACTGCATTATAAATCTGGCACATCTGCTTCTTGTCCACAATTCTCATTTGCACATTGTCAATACCAGTATATTGATCTGTTAGAAAATACTGTGTCTTTATTTACAGACTGACACACTAAACTATACTGTTATTTCTTTGTGCTCAGAACTGTAGCGTACATGTTAAGGCTGAGTTGCAGAAGCGGACTCAAAAATGCAGTGACTCTCAAAACTCAAGGCACTGATTATTAAGCAAAATATGACAAAAACAAACAAACAATGGAACAGTGATGCATTGGTGTCAGAAGGCGAACTGCTACAGATCCCAGGAGTTGTTTGGCTTGGATGCTGATCCCTGAACAAAGGACGAGGCTGCTGGGCACACTGCACAAAGAATACAAAAATGTAAGCGCGGGGTGAAAGCAGTTTTCTTGTACCAACTAAGACAGTATTATCTGGCACTGGAGTAGTATGTTGGCCAGGTTTTATAGAGGAGGTGGGTGATGGCTGATGGAAACCAGGTGTGCTTTTCATGCAGCTCAGGTGTGCGAGGAGTCGGCCACAGCTTCTGCCTCACTGCAGGAAAAAACACAGAAAGGAGCAGGGAGGAGACCAAGCAGAAAAAGCCCAAGACTAAACAAAACTACGACAGTATGATTCCAAAAATATTTGAAGCCAATCATTGACCTCCACTACTGTTGGAGTGGGTTTAATATTCATTCATTATCAGTATATAGCACTATTTACTATTGTTTAATTGCTTTAAAGCACAGATACCAGGTATTTTAGGAAATTACTGATGCTGTGAAAAATCTGTATCTTTATGAAATGCTTCAAATGCTTTATTAAAGAACCAGAACTGGGTGACTCAGTCATAAAGTTCACTAAGACAGATTATAAGTTAATAGTATCCAATGTTTGACTGAACTTTATCATACCACACAAAAGTATATTTTTTTCCTCAGCACTTCTTCTTTTATTGCTTTTAAAGTTTAAAGCCCCTAGCTTACACTTAGCCACTTAAAATAACTATTTAAACAATGAAAATAAGATCAATTCTACTCTCATGTGCAGATTTTCAAAATCTCAGGTAAAGTTAAAACTAAGCCTCAGAGTAATCCCTGGCAAACTAAATCAATCTTCTTTTTATTCACTCCGTGTTTAGGAGCTGTAACATTTAAAAAGAGCTTATTTTTAACATGCTGGCTGACTTTGGCAATGCTACTGGACTCATGACAGTACGGTAGTTAAAACACTAATCAACACTATATGTATGGTACAACTCCTTAGTCAGTGACATATAGACTAAACACTTGAAATGCTTCAACTTGGCTTTTTGATTATGGTCTTGCATTTAATTTAGGCTATTAATTACTGCTTTTATTTTCAGTCATTTTGAGTTAGAGGACAGTTGAAATTTCACGTCATTATTTTCACCTTCTTATTAAATGTTCATGTTTGATTGTTTCGTCCTGTTTTTGCACGTTTAAGTTTGTTTTGTGGAGTAATTTGGATATTCTGTTGCTTTTTAAATTTCTTCTTCATTTTTTGTTTATTTTGCTTGCTTTCCTAATTCATTTCTTTATTGTATTTATTGTATTGATTATTTTGTCCATTCTAAGTTTGAGTGGCCACTTTCTTCATTTTTTCTTGTTCTCTTGCTTATTTTGTTCATTTTCTGTTTATTTCTGTTCATTTTGCAGCTTACATTGGCCATTTTTTGTTTGTTTCTGCTTATTTTGTGGATTTTTTTTGAGTCAATTTGTAGCTTATTCTTTTCATTTTCACTCTTTCTGTTGTTTATTTTTTTCATTTTCTTGATTATCTAATTTATTTTGTCCATTTTCTTATACTGTTTTGGTCATTTTGACCATTTCTGTTAATTCTGTAAATAGTTTGCTCAATTTGTTTCATATTCTATTCTATTGCTTTTTGGTCATTTTAATCATTCTTTTTTCCATTTCTATGGATTATTTAGGTAAGATAGTTGATTATTTTAGCATTTTTTTGCTCATTTCTTCATTGCTGGTTTTGTGAATTTTTTTATTTTGTTCTATTTATCATTGCTCATTTTACTTTATTCACAAGATTATTTTAATAATTTTGTTCACATTTTTTGACTTTTTTCTGCTTATTGTGTTTATTTACTAGATTTTTTCTTTATTTTAATTGATTAGTGTGTTATTTAGTATTGTTCATTTTTGTTAATTTTGTGGGCCATTTTTGTAAGATTGATGCGTATTGTATTTGTTCTTGGTCATTTTGGAGATTATTTTGTTCATTTTCTTCTTATCATTGTCATTATTATTATTTTTCATCTTTTGTTCCCTTCTTAACCTTATGCAGAAAACAACTCACCTCAAACAGAGAGAGAAGTATTTTCCAGGAGGATACACTAAATACCCGACTAAAAGTGTCCCCTCAGTGTCCCCTTGGTCAGCAATATTTATTGATCAGCCTCAGTGTAGTTTCACACAGGACTAAAATTAAGTATTGTTTTGTCACTGTTACCATAGCAACACCGGGATATTTACACTGGCATGCAAGCTCGACTGTCGCAAACTGCTCAGCGGACATTTCTCGGAGACACCGGAGCTGCAGATTCCTCCAGTCTGACCTCAAAGTGGGAGGAAGAGCAACTTCATGAATGATACGTGTTCGAGATGGATCGAAGAAAATGGTTACATAACGCGATGCAGTCAACTGACACTGCAACTCTGTCTGAAGATGTATTTTCTTCCCGTGGTGGGACCATGCAGCATCCTCCATTTTCCTGTGTTTAATGACAGAAGCTGGTGTTTGTTGCACTGATTGAAATCACATGACGGTGCAGATGAGTGTTGACAGGCTGCTGTGTTGTTTGCTACTGGAGGTGGCTTGCGGATACACATACTGTAGTGCCAACTGTGTTTTACAGTCTGTCTGCATTGCGTCGAAACCCCCCTCCTCCTCTCCTCTCTCACTCCCTTCACTCACACTCCCTCACTCACTCTCTCACCCCTCCCTCCCTCCTTCACTCACTTCTTCTTTTTCTCCCTCCACATAAAATCCTGCAATATGCTTCCAAATTTCCCGAGACAGAACCGTTCTCTTGTGCGCTTCTAGTGCAGGATCCGAACATCTTTATCCCTGAGAGCCTCCGCATTTTTGTTTTTTCTCCCCCCGCAGCTAAAAAAGAGGAGAGAGCCGCTTTTTTTTTTTTTTTTTTTTTTTTTTTTTTTGCTGATGCTGCAGTGTCCAGTCCTCCCAGTTCGCTCCATCAGACTGGGAGCTTCATCCGCTTGTGTTGCTCATTTCTTCTCACCAGGCTCAGACCGGATCCTCGTTTATTTTCCAGCATGATTTTAATACACTGTCAATCAAGGTTTTTGCTGCTGAGCTGTGGTTCGGAGTGGTCTGAAGCCTCCTCCTCCTTCGACGGGCTGATCCGATCGACGCTGAAAACCTACACCAAGAGGATACGGATGTTGACCAAGACAACATAGTCTATTAATATTTCAGCGATACTGTAAAACGATATCAGTATTAAAGCCACGTTGTGGTGGGTGGCGGGGAATAGGTGCGCACAGTGAGGACATTCCTGCCATCTGCTGCTCCAAACTCATGACAGGTATTTACTACCTTAATCATTTTTTTAAAACACTGTATTTAATTAACATGGTCTTTCCGTGAATGTGTCAAAAATGTGTCTGATTAGAACATAGTTCATGTATGAGAAGAGACTGCAGGTCCAGATGTGCGCAGAGAGGGAACGCAGCAGGACTGCAAACTTGAATACTGATGTATGCGGTAAAAATACAGCAAATGCAGCACAGGATAATGTACTGTACTGCATAATGTGTTGGTCAGGGTCATACTGACAAACAGCATGCAGATAAAAATGAGTATGTTGGATTATTGTAAGATGTAGTGTTTTGCCCTCTTCCAGGTGACACATGAAGCATCACTGAGAAAATATGTTCAGCTCAACATCATGATGATGATGATGATGGACAGGGAGGCTCCACACAGCTTCTGGCCTCAGTAGGAGCCTCTTCACTCTGATCTTCTACCTCCACTTTCCACCACTTCCTCTTCCTGCCCTCCACCCACCAGGAAGGATGACTGTGGTGTCCACAGAAAACATGGACGAGACCTCCACCCTGCCAGGACATCCACAGGATCCCTACCCACCTGACGATGACCATGATGACCATGACTGCTGTGAGCGAGTGGTCATCAATATCTCAGGGCTACGCTTTGAGACACAGTTGAAGACCCTTGCCCAATTCCCAGACACCCTGTTGGGGAATCCTAAGAAGAGGATGCGCTACTTTGACCCCTTACGAAATGAGTATTTCTTTGACCGGAATCGCCCCAGTTTCGATGCCATCTTGTATTATTACCAGTCTGGAGGCCGGCTCAGGAGACCAGTTAATGTGCCGCTGGATATGTTCTCAGAAGAAATCAAGTTTTATGAATTAGGTGCAGAGGCTATGGAGAAATTCAGAGAAGATGAGGGGTTTATTCGAGAGGAGGAGCGACCCCTACCAGAGAAGGAGTTCCAGCGACAAATCTGGCTCCTCTTTGAGCATCCAGAGAGCTCCGGGCCTGCTCGGGGAATCGCCATTGTTTCAGTGATGGTTATTCTTATTTCAATAGTCATATTTTGTTTGGAAACATTACCAGAACTGAAGGAAGATCCCAGCGACCGGATACGGATGGTTGGGAACAGCACTGTGTTTTATAATCCACATGTTCTCACTGACCCTTTCTTTGTCGTGGAGACACTTTGCATCATCTGGTTTTCCTTTGAGTTGATAGTTCGATTTTTTGCCTGCCCTAGTAAGGCAGCATTCTTTAAAAACATGATGAACTCTATTGATATTGTGGCTATAATCCCTTATTTCATCACACTTGGAACGGAGCTGGCTGATGACCAAGGCAACAGGGAGGGGAAGGGTGGAGGTGAACAGGCTACATCTTTGGCTATTCTCAGGGTAATCCGTCTGGTGAGGGTGTTTAGAATCTTTAAACTGTCCCGACACTCAAAGGGGCTCCAGATTTTGGGGCAAACTCTAAAGGCAAGCATGCGGGAGCTGGGCTTGCTCATTTTCTTCCTCTTCATTGGTGTGATTTTGTTCTCCAGTGCTGTCTATTTTGCTGAAGCTGAGGAGAAAGATTCCTTCTTCTCAAGCATTCCAGATGCTTTCTGGTGGGCTGTGGTGTCAATGACCACTGTCGGTTATGGAGACATGTACCCCGTGACCATCGGAGGCAAGATTGTGGGGTCACTGTGCGCCATCGCTGGAGTACTGACCATTGCGTTGCCGGTGCCTGTCATTGTTTCAAACTTTAACTATTTCTACCACCGAGAGACAGAGGGTGAGGAGCAGGCCCAGCTTCTCAACGTCAGCAACCAGAACTTGGCGTCAGAGACCAACTCCAGCCATCGCAGCTCCTCAGTCATTAGCAAGTCCGAATACATGGAGATAGACGAGGACATGAACAACAGCATTGATAACTTTAGGGAAGCAAACCTTAGGACTGCCAACTGCACAGCTCCCAGCCAGAATTGTGTGAACAAGGGGAAGCTGCTCACTGATGTGTGAGGTGGCGCCGATGCACCAGTGTAAATATTGTAGAAATACTTGGATGCTTTATCTTCATTGGTGCATTTTTTTCATTGACTCATTCAAACGAAGACTTCATATTGCAAACTAATCAGAGTAGACGCTCAGATACTTAATGAAAATATATTTGGCTAAGACGTCACTAGGCTCCAAGGGGATATTTTTGATAAATTATTCAGTCGGTCTATTAATTTCAACACATCGATTACCTAATTTACTCACAATAGGTCTCAAACTAAAGAGGAACTTGAAACACCTAACAGGTGAACTTATTTGGAATAGAATGTGTGGCTTTGAGCAGATGACAAACTTGTAACAAACACTATCAGACTGCTTTAAATGCATTGTAAGATTGTTGCGATTCAGGGGTGTTTATAATATCAGAGAGTTTTCTGCTCAGATTTTGACAGTTCCTCTTTTCTTTTCAGGTGTTTAAGTGTCCCTTTAACCTACAAAGACTTAAATGGCCACCCGCAGCACAGTCAAAAAACTTTCAACTGTGCTGCAATTTATTTGAAAAATCATTAGCCATTTTTTTCCTTTTTTCTAATATGCATATGATAAATTGGCACTTTAAATATTTAACATTGCAATGCTAACTGCTAGAATATGCTAGAAGAGCAAAATAAACGGGGGAGTCAGACACTTTAAAAATTTTAAAATATTTCCCTACAATTGCTTGATACAATTAAAGGTGAATTTGGGGTAAGGATGTTGGGCAGAAACACTCACTGATAAAGAGGAGAACGGTGACAGCAAATTTACCCTTTCAGGACCATCTTTTAATCAATGAGAAGAAATTTAAATGAGGCAAACATCTCCATGCAGGGCTGACTTAAAGATATTTATTCAATACATGAAGGGCTAATGGAAGAAGTTCATATAAATTGATTTAAAATGTGCAGAAGAACAAGATATAGCAGATTAATCACCAGTCAAAATATGAATATGAGTCAAAACACTGGTGAGGCTAGTACGATGAGTGAAATATTTGCACATACAAACTTTAGTTTACATGCTGAACTTTATCATTTATCAAAAAGTCTCCTTGCTACCTAGCAGACTGTGTTAAATATAGACTTAAGTCCAAGTGAGATTTAAGGATCACGTCAAAGGACAACGGAGGAAATACTTTGGGTTACAGCAGTATTTTGGACCAGTTTTTATGCGGCACATCCAGGGAAGTTTTAGAAAAACTGAAGAAATATTCATTTTTCAGGCATCTTATCGGAAAATAAGAGGAAGTGTGCCAGGCCTTGTGGAAGATTATCTGCACTGCTGCTGCTAAAGGCCGGCTGGAGGTTCCCTGTATGATGCAATGCAAAGCTCCTTTATATACAGCTTGGAATACGCATGTGGAGACTCTCCTTTCTCTTATATTGGCATGCATAAGGCATTACCTCATTTTTATTGTCTCTTCTCTGACCCTCATCATCCCGTCCTGGATTCGCTGTTTTCCTCTAATTTGTTTTCACCAAAAGTGCACTGGCTATTTATTATTGTTAAATTTATTTTAAAGCATTTACGTGTTGAATGTTAAAGTACTAAGGGAACAGGAACACTTCTTTTTCGAAGATCATGGCATGTCAAAATAGCATTATGGCCTAATTAGCTAGGGTATAGCTACGTATACTCAATGCATGACATCAGTATTAAATTGCTTGCAGTTCTGGAGGGACCTCAGGAGCTCGGAGATGATGAATCTCCTCATTAATGTCAAGCTAACGACAGAATACTGTGCATGACGGAGCTAACTGCTGGGGGGGGGGCAAACCTGCTGGACAAAAAATGAAAAAAAAAACAAGGAAAAAAGCAGAAGAGGCATATCCAATGATCTCTGTTTTTAAAAGACATTTCATAAATGAGATCCTTCTTTTTCATTTACTTGAAGCTTTGATGATGAGTGCATGGGATCATTTTATGTGAATTGTGACCCCATTTTTTATTTGACTTTTAAACCGTTTCAAGAAGGATAGCAGTCATACTGAACAAATTTCATAGATATATCTAAAATTAGATTCTAGTGCCTTGAACCCCGTCTCATTTAGAATTGACTAAAGTGCCTCCCATGACAACAACAGACAACAAAGAGCTTACTATGTGCAGCTTATCTCCTCCTGCCATAAAGATGCACTGCTCCTGCACATCTGGAAGAAAAAAAGGGTTACAGACGCACACGTTTCACTAAGGATAGGACACTATTCCATGTTAAAGAGCCTACTTAGTCTTACACTTGTTCTGCATGATGACACAGGGCTGCAATGATACATGTGGATGTTTTTACTAATCTGTTTTGCATTATTATTGTCATGCATCTGCAGGTAAATCAGTTCCTTAAATGAACGTTGTGGTTATTTTCCACAGGCTCATTATGACAGAGGGGTCTTTTTAGGCCACTGTTGAAACGTCACAGGTCATTCCCTGAATGCTATAAATATAGTCATATCACGAGTTGTATCATTCTGCTGTGTTCGAACGGAGCTCTGAGTTTCAGCGATAGTAACGCCAAATGAGATCATTTACAGCTCGAGGATCAGGCTGATGAAACAGCTGTTTGATTTGATTTAAACAAAAAGACCAAAGTTCAGTTTTAATTCTTATACATCTTGATATTTTTTTCTCATCACCAATAAAGTACATAATAATACATTACAAATAACAAATTAATACATAAAAAGCAAACATTCTATCATATGTGGATTCATTTACATAAAAAAATGACATTATTCTAAATTTGTATCCTGAAAAAATGTCACATTCCTTTTAACGCCTCAGTCTCTAGCTTAATGGTGTATAATTGTGATGGGTGGGGTAAACATTTGGCTTGTGAATGTGATTGCTCTTAAACTGATATCTCGTCAATGGACTAGCATCATCAGACTCACAGGACAGGTGTTTTACTGTCGGTCAGGGCTGCTAATGAGACTGTGGGGTATCATCGGGGACAGTGTCACGGAGTTGTTATAGATTCAGCCTGCCACATGCTGTTGTGTTGTTGCTGTTGTTGTGGTTTTCCAAATAGTACAAATATGTGTAACAGAGCTTCAAAACATGAGAAACACTCACTTTCATGATGAATGATCCAGGATTTAAAATACCAGAATTCTCCTCATAAAGCAAATCAGTAGAAAGAATTCAGTTATTTTATGAAAATATAATCACAAATGCATAAATAGCCCTAAGATTTATTAACACTCTGGTCATGACTGACATGCTGCTTGTATGGATAATTCATGTACTTTCTGACTGGCTTTGCATATGGTACCTGCATATAGTACATGGCAGGCAGTCCAAAGCCTCACAAAAAGATCTAATCCACTGCCATACAGCTGCCACTGACTCAGCTAAAACATTTATTTATTATTTTTAAACTCTCAGTAAGTTTCTAAAACGAATGGTCACTCCAGTTTTTAACAGAGAAGGGAGTAATGACTGTTTACTGCTGGATTACTCCACATTTGGTGTTCTAGGGAGTATTTTCAGACACAGGATGATGCATGCGGGACTGAGCCAAAACAAACTGCAGTGTTCATAATGAGTAGTTAGTAGTGGCTTCATGAGTAGTCTGGTAGTTTCCGTTTACACTACCAGGCACAACATTAAACACACCTTCAATTTTGATCAGTTTTTTATTGGTGAATTTGATCATTTTCAACATTGTGCATTAATACTGAAGACATCCAAACTGTGATGATGGTTGTGGCGACTACACTTGGAGGCACATTCAAAGTTCTGGAGATTTATCTGTTTCCTGCTAAAATATGGATTTGTACAGTAGTTGCAGTAGCACTGATAGGGCTATTGACTCTGTAGCCACCCATCTCACTGCCCCAAACAACTGGTGGACATTAAGAAGACTAGAAATGGTACAAATTAAATCTTGACAAGGTGTAAATGACTTGTTAATCTGATGAGAGAATGCCATGAGTGTACAAAGCTGTCATCAAACCTAAACTTATCTACTTTGGACAGTCTAACATATAAAACATGTTCTGGCTTGCTTAACACCTTTTTATTTACTACATAATTCCATATGTGTTCTTTCACAGTGTGGATGTCCTCAGTATAAATGTGTAATATTGAAAATGACAAGAATAAAAATAAAACACTGAAAGCGAAGGTGTATCCAAACTTTTGACTGGTAGTATGTACTCTACAGAGGACTTGACCCAAGCAGCAGTGCTTTGTCTTCAGGTTTCCTCACATTAGCCATATTACGATCAGTCGCTAATTAGGAGAAAACAGCTCAACAGTGTTAAATGTTCATGCAGATGTTTACTATATTACATTTAAACCTTTTATGGAAAATTCTTACAAACTAAATTGTGAGTCTTATGGGTCGTGTACTTTTTATTCGATACCCTCAGCCTTTCTATCGTAAATGTTAGTCTCACAATTATCATCAAACTGTTTTCAACTTATATATTTTATAGTTGCCTGTCTCCAGCATTTTATTTGGTCACATATTTGCTTACACTTTTCTTTATTTTTGTTTATTTTCATACCTTCTTGCAATTTTCTGTTCACTATCTTTCTATTTTGTTGATATTATATTAATTCTTGTGATAATTTATTCAGTTTTTTGATCATTTTATTTATTTCTGTTAATTTTTTTTTTCATTTTATGTTCATTTTTGTTCAATGTCTTGATAATTGTGTTAAGTTTTTTCCTCATTTCAGTCTTCCATTTTATACATCTGATTGACCTTTACATTTAATGAAAATTATACAGGGAAAGTTACATGTACATTAATTATTTTCCACATCATTTCTGTGGATTATTTTGTTCATTTTTGAAAATTTCATTGATAATTTTGTTCATGTTCTATTTGTTATTGTTTTGTTTTTTTCTCTTAGTTGTTTTTTAATGGATTATAATGTGCTTTTATGCTTGTTGTTATAGATTGTTTAGTTTAGGTGCCTTTGTGACGTCTTGAAAATGTTTGGGAAACCCTGTTTTGCAGTCGAGCAGTGGTTTCACTGACGTCCTCAGTGTGATATGAAAACTGAAACGTGGAGGTAGCGATGCTTCGGACCACAGCGGACGCAGCCTGACCGCTACGGTGCCAAAGGCATTAGTCACTGCAGTCTGGAAGACGGTGCTGCTGTTTGTTTTGAGGAGAGAACACATGAGAAATACTATGTTTGCTGTGTTGTCCTCAGGTGGTAAAAGTGACTAATTAATGATTCAGGATAATGAGTGAGTCTGGCCATCAAAATATAATATACACTGCCAGTCAAAAAGTTTGGACACACCTTTTCTTTCAGTGTTTTTTTTTTATTATTTACACATTGTACATGAATACTGAAGACATCTAAACTGTGGTAGAACACATATGGAATTATGAAGTAAACAGAAAATGCTAAACAACCCAGAACATGCGTCATATTTTAGGTTTGACGACAGCTTTGCACACTCATTGTTTCACCAGATTCACCAGGTAGTCACCTGGAACCGTTTTCAAATCACACCTGTGCCTTGTCAAGAGTTAATTTGTGCCATTGTCTTGTCTTAATGAGTTTTAGATCATCGGTTGTCTGATGCAGAGGGAGGGTGAGTCAATAGCCCCATTAGTGCAATTACAATTATTGTACAACAGACTTTTGTCTTAACTGCTTCTTGTCATAATATGGGTTTGTACAGTACTTGTCATAACACTAATAGGGCGACTGACTCTGTGTCCATCCTTCCTCTGCACAAGACAGCCGACAAGAAACACAAGACAAGAAATGCCAAACATTAATCTTGACAAGGCACACCTGTGAATGTAACCCGCTGCAGGTGACCACCTTGTGGATCTGATGAGAGAATGTCCTGAGTGTATAAAGCTGTCATCAAAGCTAAATGCGGTTACTTTGGACAATCTGAAACGTAAAACCTACTACATAATTCCATGTGTTCATTCACAGTTTGGATGTCTTCATCTTCAGGATTACAATGATGAAAACAAAGCAATTAAAACACCGTGTTTGGGGTCAGTGGCACAACCATCCTGCCAACTTTAAAAGTTGTAGTTGATCTAAAGCCCCCGTCACACTTATTCAGGACCAGCGGGAATCAAACGGAACCAGACTAAAGAAAATTGCACTAAATTCAGCAATTTGTCAGAATCTTGTTGGAATTCTTAGAATGCTTCTAACCTGCCTCAAATTATTCTTGTACATTTTGAGCATATTAGCTCTGGAATGCAACTCAAATGTAGTTGGAACACAGTAGGAACATTGAGAATGCTGTTCGAAGGGAGTCACCATACTTAGAATGCTGTACAAGTGTGTTTCAATTGCTGGTCAGAAGGTGCATTCTGGCTTATTCGAGGTGTTTTCGGGACATTCTGGCAAGATTTGAAGTTGTTTGCCATTTCTCTTCTCCCTCAAATGTGATCAGAAGGTTGTGAATGCTTTTGGGATGCTGTAAGAATATTTAGAGTGCAGTCATCGTGCAGTTAGATTACACCACAAATGCTGTTTGATAATTTTCCACTTCAAATGCACCTTGAAAGTTTTAAGTGTGACTAAAATATTTAGGTCAGCCATTAGAATGGGCCGGATTATTTGGAATGCGTTCAGATTGCAGTCAGAATTTTTAGAATGCACTCCGAATTTCCAGAAATGTATAAAGATGTTTCATTCCGACAGCATTCCGGCTCATTACACCGCTAATGTGACAGGGGTGTAAGGCACCCTAATAACTACTGTATATACTTTTCATACAGTGTAATATGGGTCAGTAAGTCTGATTAGTGTGAACAGGAGAAAATGATAGGTATACTTTAGTGCTGCAATTGACAATAAGCTTTTTATTTATTACAGTAAAACAAACTTTTAGGAACATGTGTCTTTGAACACACTAAACACTGATCAGTACTTTATACCTTGATACAAAGGGAATCTCATCCCTGCTTTGTGTGAGTCTCTTCAGTTTGCTGAAAGTGGCATTAAAATGAACACTCACCTGGCACCTTGACATTTGACCTGGTCATTCACACACCACACAGGTGACCCGGGTTTGATTCCTGGCCCAGGTCCTTTGCTGCGTGTCATCTCCCACTCTCTCTTCTACAATTACCTGTCTCCGAGAAAAGCAAACCCAGAAAAAAATAAACTGTTCACACCCACCCACACAGGAGGTTTCACTTATTTACCTATGACACCTATTTTCAGGATTGTGTGGGCATCCATACAGTCAGAGACAACATACATGTTTATCATTCCTATACTTAGTCTGAAGAAGCTAAAATGCTGCCGATAAACTGAATTATTCAGAACAACTGTTTAATCAACAAAGTAACTTGATATTTTTATCTGATGTGCATAAATGATCTTTACTCATGTGAAACAGACCTGCGCTTTCCTGACTGCAAAAATACATTAACAAGATAATGTCTTATACCGATGACAAAAATCATTCAACAAGACTAAAACCAACCTGTGTGCACATATCGTCTTGAAAGCACTTAACTTACATACAAAAGAATTTATTTAGTTTATTAATTTACATTATGAAATAAAGTAATTCATTAACACATTATTTTATTGGGTTTATTTATTCAGCAGCTTCCTTTATGTGCAACAAATCATTATTCATGGACATATGTCGCTATGTCTTTCTTACATGGAGTAGTTCTTGTCAAACACAAAATTATATTTCATATGCTGTGTGCACATGGACTGCTTCATATATCTGTAAAATAACAGCCTTCACGTTGCCACTGTTGCTTCTTGCAGCCATATTTTGATATCTCTGATTTGTTCATTACCCCTGTGTCATTATCAGAAACTGCTGTTAACATAAAGAAAATCCCTTTAATTAACAGTCACGTGGAAAATACATAAAAGCTATGAAAGGTGCTACATGTCAAACATGCAGTAGGTTTTAGGGAGCAAAATTACACAAAAAGTAAAATTTCTCAAAGATCTAATCACAGACATGTTATGTTATATTTTCTTGACAGCGACTGGAAATTAGTGATAACATTTAAATGATATAAACAGTGTCAGGGGAGTTGGTTGGTTGTAGTGTCCAGTTCTGTTTGTTCATATTTGTACTGTTTAGGCCAAAGTTTAATACATATCTGCGCCAGACATCACTGAAGGGACCAAATGATGTTTTCTAGTTGTTTTGTATCATCAGAGCAGCTCAACAAATGGATAATCCCCAGAAAAGAAACATTTTGTAGACTGAGACTTATCATTTTCAAATTACAGCATGTTCTTATTTGTATCTTCTACAGAGCATTTTTGTCTGATCTGCAGTAAAATGAAGATTCCAAGTTTTCCTTCAAAATTATAATAACATTTCAATTTTCATAAAGTTTACAAGCTTCCAACTGCCAAGTCAAAAAATCATTAAAAATATTTTACAGACATGAAGGATCTCAAGTGAAGTGCATTTTGTTTGTTTTCACTTGGTGTTATTTGATTCAATGTGCTTAATCTGTGAGGGCTGAGAAAAGCCATCAGTGCAGAGTTTCTCAGTCTGTGGATGGATTTCATTTGAGTCTGAGGGACTATTTGTTAACATAAAGAGGTTTCATTTGCTGTCTTCTTACAGTACATGTTAAATTTGAACCTGGACTTTATTGAATATTTACTCAAATCAACCACAACTTAAAATGATCTAGGAATTTGCAATATTTGCTGAATTATTATGTGTGAAAATTCCTGTTTCCAGTGGTGGGAGAAAAATAACTTTGATACAGCCTGAATCATATCAGCAATTACACATGTGGTGTCAATTTCAAAGGCAAATTTGGAAATGATTAACATTACAATTTCATGCAAAACTGCTATATCAGTGAAAATGTGGAATTATACACAGCCAAAAGTCGTAGAACATCATCCAGATGTTTTCTCTTCCCAAGCTGCACAGAGCTTTTGGAGCATCTCTGCGGCTCAACATGGTCAGACCTGTACTGATCTGCATCTTAAAAAAAAAAAAAACTTGTTCTTAAGGACTAAGGTCAAATGTTTCATGATAATGGCCTTTTCGGTGTTGACGACGTGCTAAAAGATGCAGCTCATTGAGACATTTCACAGAACACTAAATGCTACTTTACTGCCATTGTGACAAACTAGGAATTAACTGGCTTCCAACATTATTAAATAATTCAGACTAAGAAACACATATATTTGTTGGCATAATTTAGACAAGGTCAAAATACTATTTGTCTCTTGCGAATGATGCATTTCATGTTACCATCCCACTGGGGAGGACGACAAATGAACAGGCAGGACTTTACATTTTCATGCACACTAGTATTCAAGCTTTTTCCATTTGTCCAAAAAAGACTCAATACCTAATAAGCTGTTGACAAGGCCAGTGAAGATGCAGTTTCCAGTATTTGTTTTTTTTTTTACTTGGACCTGTTTTTACACCAGTCCCAAACTGGATTTTTGGAAGTTTTCACCGGTGGCTGATGTTCCACAGTGTTAAGTCTCTTTCTTCCTCAACACTATCTTGAAGAGGGCCATTTTTGACATTGGCGCATATTCAAAAACTTGCTGATATCCTCTGATATAGCCTCTTCATTCCTACAGTTTCAGGAAGTTGTAGTCCAATAAAAAGCATGCTCAGAATAAATCAAAAACAACTTTACAACCAAAAATGAAACAGTTCCTCTTGTCAACACAGTGCATCATATTGTCAAATGTCTGGCTGCCTTGTGATGCATTCTATTTCATGGAGGTGGCTATGCGACCAAATCTGGGGCTTTAATGAGCAAAAGGATAATCTTTTCCAGTGTACATTTTTTCCCTGTAACCAGAAATGTAAACTTCTTGTTGCAGTGCCTACCTTTACCAGAGAGGAAGTTTGTCTCTGCTCCAGTTAAACCTCTTAATGAGCACATTTTGGAAGGAATCCTCTTAAAACTGGAATAATATAATAAAAAAACACATTCAGTTCAATGCATTTGTATAGTGCCAATCATAAGATTATACAAGATTCCAAGAATACAAGATTATCTCTAGGTGTTTTACAATTCAACGCTGAAAGCTCAAGACTATACAGAGCGAAAACCCAACAGAACCTCAGAGAGGAAGCCAATGGCGACGGGGGGAGGGACAGGAGAGAAAAACCGCCGACAGAACCAATGGCTGTGGGTAGGCGGCCATCTGCCTCGACTGGTTGGGGTTAGTCATCTTAGTCAGAAAACCTTCTGTTCAGAAAAGACCTGATTCAGTGATTCAGTTTATCCAACTGCACTATGATGTTTATACAGCACCTGTCAAATTCAGAGTATTGTCATATCCAAAATAACAGTGAAATACTATGTGCGTGAAAATGAAGTCACTGTCAGCTGTGTTTCTATTTACAGTTTAGCACCTGAAAATAATTACTGGGCATTAAAATTCATGTTGAGCCTTAGACATTGGAAACTGCTATTTAAAAATGAATATATTCAACATCTGCTGCTTTTTAATGCTGAGTTTAATAAACTACAGTACCCACCAGCTACTGAGGTCTGTTAAAACAAATAGACTGAGCAGACTCAGAAGAGGGTTTCTTTGAAATCAAACTCAAATGAAATACACTGAGAAACTTTACATTAGTTAAAGGTGCTATGTGTGGGATTTACAGGCATATTTAATCACCTGAGCATAAGAATCATTTTGTTACTTTCGAATAATCCACTCATATCCATGGAGGGAGGGGTCTCCACCATGTCCACCATGTTTCTACTGTAGATTAGGACCAACTATTCAAACACTGCCTCTGGTGAGGTAATCTGCAGTTTTGTGACAACTGCAGATTCCTCTGAACCCACTTGGATGGACAGGGCGAGGTTAGGGACATTGAGGGCTTTTTTACAATTTACAAATCACCACTATCTGCTAGTAAATCCTACACACTGCACTTTTAAGTGTTCACAGGAATGGTTGAATTTTACAAAGCCATGACTGCCATGCTAAGAGTGATGATGATGAAGAATTTAAATATTTTTGAAGAGCAAAGATGTTTCTGGAAGTGTCATCATGTGGCTGTGATCTGTGTCTAGGTGCATAGTGGACTGAACTGCATGAACATTTAAATCCACATATATTTTGATTCAAACAAATGGTATTATAATGATGACATTGAAAATTACACTGTTGTCCTCTCAGAATATACGTTAACACGGTCTTTTACCTGGGGGTTTGATAGAATAATTTGGGACTGATTAGCTTCAGTTTGTGATTCCACTTGTTCCCTCTTGCCCTCTTGCCAAAGCCTCATTCAAATGATGACTGAAAGCTCCAGAACTGGAAAAAACAGACTATAACAAAAAATGCATAAGTACATCTTTCCCCTCCACTGAGCTGTTGAGACTTGTCTGAACCCCAGAGTTATGTTATGTTGGAGTATGTCTGTTTTTTTCTTATGGTTTGTCATTTGCTGGTGAGGCATAGTCTTTAACCTATGCAAGGTTAGTTGACGATTTACTGTATGTCCATTCTTATTTCATCATAACAGTTTAAATAAATTTTGAAACATATGACTATCTCTGTATGTATTTTATTTCAGGGTGGTCAACAAATCCAATGCCAACAGGTACAAATATGGTTTTATGTCACAGCAACCCACTGTCATCACATTTTATGCAAATACTACAGTGCATTTTTGTGTGCGGTTAACAACCTAGAACAGCATCCTCACATGTGGTTGATAATGTGACACAGATTATATTTTCGTTAAGTACTACTTAGTTGAGTTCTGG
>JAQQAE010005380.1:0-17684 GCA_029823295.1 Pseudamia nigra | reverse complement strand
GTCAACCCTGGGACCTTATATAGACAGGTGTGTGAGTTTCCAAATCATGTCCAATCAACTGAATTTACCACACATGGGTCCAATTAAGCTGCTGAAACATCCCATGGATGATCAGTGGAAACAGATGCACCTGAACTCAATTTTGAGCTTCACGGCAAAGGCCATGAATACTTATGTCCATATGATTTCTCAGGTTTTTTATTTTAATAAATTTGCAAAAATTTCAAAAAACACTTTTTCACATTGTCATAATGGGTGTTGTGTGTAGAATTTTGAGGGGAAAATGAATTTAATCCATTTTGGAATAAGGCTGTAACAGAAAAAATTGTGTAAAAAGTGAAGCGCTATGAATACTTTCCGGATGCACTGTATATTGTTTAGTCCTACAAACTATGGGGTGTGTCATCCACTGTAGCTGCTTTTCTAGGTGGCTTGAATGTGGCGAAGAAGATGATCTAAATTGTCCATGATGCCCTGTGCCTCAGTCAGTGTACATTTCTCCACCACAGTCCCCAGTGAGACAGCTTCCTTGCATTCACTGAGACGGTCTTTTTCGACAGTTTGTCCATCCACCCTGTGTCCTTACTGTATGTTTCACACATCTGCCTCACATTTCCTCTGCTTTTAATTGTATCCAGCCTCATACAGAATTTTAGCTCAGAGGTCAATAACCTCCCATGTTAGTCCTGGGTTCGTATGTTGGCTGCTGGATTTTTTTAACCGAATGTTCACAGCATGTGAAGGTCAACACTGTTTTATCAAATGTTATTTTATCATCCACTGGATCTCCTCAAGGTTATTTTTATCTCCACTTTTATTTGTTTTATATATGAACGCTTGTCAGAGCCAACATGTGGGGCATCACATCATTATCGTTTGCAGATGACTCCGTCATTGTTTTTATGCTGAGCCAGGAGGAAACTGACCACGGCCTAGTGGTGGCAGATTTTATGGAATGGTGTCAGTTCTCTTTTTTAGAAATCAATGTAAATAAAATAAAGGAGATGATTTTGGATTATGGAAAAAATCTGTCTCACCAGTCTGCATTGACATTCAGGCCATCAGTGTTGTCACGGAGTGTAAATATTTTGGAATCCTTGTTGATGAGAAACTGACATTTGAACCACATGTTGACTGCATTTGCAAAAAGGCTCATCAGTGGTTGTATTTTTATCATAAGCTCCATAATTTTAATGTTGATAGCACTTTCATGAAGATGTTCTATTCTTGTTTTATCGAATCAGTGATCATGTTCTCTTTTATCTGTTGGTTCAGGGCCATAAACCAAAAAAACCTGGGCTGATTAAACTGTGCAGTAGGGTAGTAGGCACAACTCTGATCAATGTCACAGAAGTATATAAGATCAGAATGCTGAAAAAGGCACATTCTGTTCTGTTCGACCCGAGACAGAACCTAAAGTGCCTTTTCATATGCACTTTAGGTTACTGCCCTCAGGATGCAGATACATGTTGCCAAGAAGCAGAACCAACCGATATAAGAACTCATTCATCCCAGCTGCTGTTTTTTAAATTCCACATACTGTAGCTTTTACCAAAATTTTTATTGGAATATTTATTATTTGTATGCCTTATGTCTGTTTGTTGTTGACTGCTGGCTGAAAAACAAATTGCCCTTTGGAGATATTAAAGATTTCTTTGACTTGACTTTGACTTTGACATATACTGCAGACCACAGTATAGAAAAATACATTGCCATCACTAACTAATGAAACACGAATGACCAGCTTTCTAGGCAGTGCCTCTATAATAGGGACAAACCTTTAAGCGGTAACACTGTAGCCACAAAAAAATAGAGTTAATGAAAAAGTATGGAGCGAAAAATGTCATTTCCAGCTTATTGAGAATGTTAATTGTACACATAGGCTGTGTCTTACTGTACCATTATTGTCTGTTGTACCTCCATTGCTGAACTGTATGTTTTTTCTTCCAACACTACTTGTCTCCAAACAAGCCATTAGCTGCTTGTCTCAGCCTCTTCAGCCAGGTCTTACAGGGCATTCTGATCATTGCTGCAGTTACTCTCACGCCCCACAAGAGGTGAGCAGCTGGTGTGCTGGCAAAGCTGTGACATCCATTTCTACTGGGCAGATGATCATTCGCCAACCAGTCTCCTTGCTCTCTCTGATGAGATTTGAGTATTTAAGCCTTTTCTTTTCTAAGGTGAGTTCGGCTCATTTGCCTCCCATGGGACGCTTAGCTTCAAAGAACAGCACAGTCTTGATGCCACTGGACTCTGTGTCACACATCTCTATGTCTGGGAAGAGGCTTGCTTTCTGAGATCACTGGGGAACTGGAGTTTCTCAGTGAGATCGACACTCCTTCAGTTCTGGGTGGAGGGAACTATCCCTAGTGGAATTGTTGGTGTGATGTTGCACGGCTTGATCTCGTCTTCTCTGGTGAATTCAATGTAATGATACAGTGGTAGAGAATGTGACTTGAGAGTGCAGTCTGGCCGGACCTAAAGATATACTGGAGGTTTGATTTGGTCTGCTGCACATGGATCAGCATTCTTTATTGCCAAAGCCAGGTGGAGGTTCAGTGGCAGAGAAGGGTGTTGTACGTTGCCCTAATGAGGACACTGAGCTGTACATATTTGACCTGTCACAAGTCCTGATTTTTCTGTCAGTAACACATTTCTATATTGTAAAGATACCATTGGCATGACTGTACTATGGAAATTATCTTATAATGCCATTTTCCTTCCTCCACACCTCATATAAAACCAGTCCATTCGTCTCGTCTTTGTTGGCCTCGGATGTCAACTCTATGGTGTCTCCAGAGCTATGACCGTTATCTTCTGACACAGTATGCTGTGCTAATAGATTAAAATACATGTGCATCATTATGTCTTTCTGTGGGACACAGGTTTATTTTAAAGGATTTCACTGAATCATGTTTCCTGCCTCATCATTAGTGCTTTGCTTGTGGCCCTCACTCAGCATGTTTATGTACTGTTTCATTGTTACATGGTGATTTCTTCCAGCATATTTTGCTGTGGCATCACTAGCATGGTCTTGCATTTATGCCTAACATTTTGTATTGGCACACACTTGATGGTAATAAATTTGACTGCACTTCCCAAGACTACACAGTGACCCCTGATAATCCTGCAAAGATCTGCATTCACTTTTTTCAACACCTCACTGGCCACTTGATCCTTTTTCTCCTAATTCCACTACATGTCTTGAACCTGGCCTTTCAGGATGTATGGGTGTATTCTTGGTGCTCACAGTGCAGACTGATGACCACTGATGAGCCTTTCTCCTCCACTGACTGCAATGTAAGGTTGTCACTGTAGTTTTTGGCATGGTCTTTGGTCCTACTAGTTTGATTTGATTTCAATAAAAATAATGTCACAAACTATTAGTAGACAAACTATTTTGTTAGATATTTGTTTAAACACCTTTGGATATAATAAACAGAATGTCTATGATTATCAACAGAAGCTTAATTATTAAAATAAACTGTGTTCCTAAAAAAAAACCTGCTGTGCTCTCATGTTGCAGTTTGTATAAATTAATGGAGCCTGTTCAAGCTTCTGACTGACCATAAGTAATCTAAATCCCTACACAGAAACACAAAAACATATCTCCTGAGGCTATAACCACTGCGGTTTCATTTTTCTTTTTTTTCCCACTGTGTTCTTTTGTCACACAACTCCAGTGTAAGTCGTGCATGTATGGTGTCATTATTAATAATTAATTTTTCATCATTGTGCAAACTGTCAGCCTTTTCTGAGCAATAACTCATATCCGTACACACAGTAAACTGGACTTGATTGCTTATTGGAAAGAAAGCAGACAAATGCAAAGTCCTGGTGGAAGAAAAACAGGCAACTGTCATTTTTCAAATCACCTTTGGTCTGGAACATTTTGCATCTGATAGAGAAGCACTATTGACAAGGCCTGCAACACAGGACCTTGGATTACACCACATATTGATGTTTTTTTTTTCTTTTCAGAGGGCTTGGGGTGGTTATTGTAATATGATGAAACCCAGGGACCGCAATGCTATGATATCTAACGAAATTTACTCTCTGAGGAAACGGAAAGATAACTGAAACATGAGGTTTCTTTGTCTGATTTCTTGGAGACATGCTGATTTAGCAATGCCCCTTTATGCTGTGCCATTTTTTCACACTATCTCGCACCTAACAGACTTTTAGGTGACAATTTGCCTTCAATAAAAGAGTATTAGCAACAACCCTGTGTAGCTTGGCCTCTCTTTGTATTTGCCAGATGTAGAATATAGCAGTCTGGTCACATTCAGCAAGCCAGCATCCCCAACAAGCTCTATGAAAAAACAAGAGCTCTATTCAATGCTGAGTGGACAGGGACTTGTGGCACATTTGTGTTTCTAGCCCCATCAGCTCAGCCTCCAATCTCCACATACACAAGGAGGCTTTATTCTGTCGTCTTCCCAGGATCCCTAACAAGTGCTGAACTACATTTAGTAAACTGCATCTTGAGCAGCAAGTTACTGCATTTCTGGCTCTGCTTGCCAAGCTGACATTGTTTCCCCTCCCCCCGATAAAATATAGTTCTCTCACTAGGATTAAAGTAGCAACGTAGTTCAAGGATTATCAAATGCCTTTGATCATGTGACTGCCATGTTTTTGATCTGTGGCACGTAGCATGGAATATATTCTCTTTTTCTTTCTTTCAGTCTCTAGTCCTCTCCATGGATTTCCCTTTCTTCATGGTATCTTACCATATGAGAGGAGTTTTGACAGGCAGTGAAGGAAGAGAATGAACAAGTATAAACATATATTTGTAATATACTCTTAGAGATTATACTCACACTGCTTATCAGAGGTAATCCACAATAGCAAGTGCTATCCAAGATCATACTGCAGTTCGATTAGCACATTCATCATTAAGGATAAGATGATTTTGATTTTTGATTTTATAGACCTATAGTCTTTGAGTATGGAGACAATGTTTTAAGTATAAAGTGAACTGTTCTGAACCATTGAAAACGACAATAGATTATTTTACTTTGAAACAGGAAGTAAGGTATCAGATGCCTCAACCCCCTATGCATGCCCAACTGCACCTTGCTACTGTTCATTAGCAATTTCTGTGCCCTGGGCTATTTTGCAGTGTTTCAATCCCTGTTCCATTATTATTATTTAGCTGCTGCTTTGGACATGCAATCAAAGATAGATGCAATATGTGCAACACTGTAGCAAAGCAATGCCTTTTCCACAATGCCCAGACTAAAACCCTATAATTGTGAGCCAGGGTATGTGTGGCTCAAATTTAGTCGGCATACCTCAAAAACTGTTCTTTATCCTCATTGTACAATCAACCCATATTAATGTCATTGCCAAGACAAAAATGGGACATATCAAAACAATTATTTTGATGTAGCTTCAAGCAACAATTCAATGTGAAAGGCACTCAAACCTCAAATCATTAAAAGGCATAGTTTCAGGCAAGAAAAGCCCATCAAAAATGATTGAATATCATTTTAATGGGTAAAAACCTACAAGGCTTTCAAACTGTCTACCTGCCATGTTATTAGATAGACCATGTCAGTCAAGCTGAAGAACACAGAAACAACATACAGATAGGCTGACAAGACATAAGCATGCTGTCTTCCATCTTCCCTTCCAGCCTGGCATGTTTATCTAGTCTTCCATGTGAGCTTAGCGCAGTAGTGTGCATATGCATACAGAATGATGAAGGTTCAGAAACGAGTGCCTGAAGGAAGCTGCACATATAGCACAAGCTCTTTGAAATTGTGCCAGGGTGGGCCTCATTTGCAAAGCAATTTGACAACAAAAGTAAAACACTCTACAACTTCAAACCATATTCTAGTGATGCCAACTGGTACAGCTCTGCAGTTTACGAAGAGAATTCAAGAGGGTAACATCAGTGTCTTATGTGTGCTACTGACATGGCTTATTTGTAGAACTAGCAGTGCACCAGTGCAATGTCATGATTGCTTTGGCACGGAAAGAGGGCCTAATTTACATGAGAGGGAGTCCTAGAGGCCCACAGGAGCTTGCCTTTGACCGAGGTGCCAACAAGCCTGGAGAAAAACAATGTAATTACAACCTACAAAGCTGCTGTGTTTAGAACAAACTTGCATTTACTACATCCAAGCCTCATAAAATCTGTCAAGTTTTCTCAATGGTACCAAAAACTTTTTATTGTTGTAATTTTTTAGAAGATTTAGACATGCAGCTTACATTTAGGTGTACGAAATATCGAAGGCATTTCAAATGTCATGTAGACTAGAATCAGCCAGATCTCTGACACTGAGCAGTCTGTCCATACCCACTTGAAAGCCAGTGCTCATTCCCTAGAGATTTAGTGTTTTATTTATTTCCAGTCCTGTGAGTTTGAATAGTCCCTGGTACCCTGGATTGTTTTGACAAGTACAATCTTGTGGTGGATTAACTAGAACAGGATTTCATACTACATGGGTTTATGATAATTTAAAATATGGCAATGAAGCTTAGAACTCGTTTTATTGCCTACAGTATGTAACTGTTATGACTTTACAACAGTAATATTTGTTTTCAGTTTCATCTCACACCTAAAGAACAAGGTTCCACTATGTGTACACTGCATATGGAACAGCAGAGCAATATATGAGACAATGTTATACTTATATTTTGACATAACCACAGGACTCACAGTGTTTTCTTTGTCCTTTCCTTTGCAACATTATGTTTACGTCAGATTCTGTCAGTGCCTTGTGAGAGAAGTTATTACTAGAGTTGTTTCTTTTTTTACATTTAACAAATCATTTCCCTAGTGATCTTCAAATCAAGGCAAAAACTAAAACAAGAAAAAAAATATATTAATCAGTAAATACTGTTATCTGAGAGCAATATTTGCTAGTTAATTACAGATTGTTGTGGTGGAAAAACCATTTGGAAATGATTGGCTTGTTGAAATACTGAATTGTTTAATGTATTCTGAATCAATAATTTATCTGTAAGAAGCTTATTAGCATGATATAATAAAAGCAACATGAATTTCTGCATATTACTTCTGTAATTGATTTAAATGCTTTATGTAAATTTCCAGATCTGTAAAAAAGTGGTCTCCATGGAATAAATTGACTGTAATTTAAAGTGTTTACAAATTTGTAGATATTGTAGCAGCCAGCGTCTAACGCTAATGGTCAAACACTACAATGCTTTTGTCCGTGAGACTTTTAAGAAGGAGGGCAATTCCATACAAATTGAGGCCATGAGGCAAGAGACTGCAGTGAAAAGCTCTCTAATCCAGTAATATTTTGGGTGACTTTCTAAGATAAATATTTTGGCAATGTCTTGATGAGAGTGCATCGCCTCATTTAAGTGTCTTTGGGATCTGGATCAATCCACATGGCGAGCGTCAGACTTGTACACTTGACCATATAATATGGCATGCTTGTCACAACCCGGAATGCATTTCTCTCTTCAAAGTATATTTCTTGGCCTGCTCTCGTCACTCACCCCTCTAACCAATTTGTCATTCTAAGCCTAGCCTCAATGCTGCCAGTGCCTGGATGATAGCAGTGGGCCTCTCTGATCCAGGCAGTGGCTAGGGAGTAGGCCAAGTGTTACGCGAGCCACCCTGGGACACCAAGCAGGCGCTTCTGCCGGCTGATGCACGCCTCCACGGCCGAGAGGAACTGGCTTTGTAGATGCTCTCAATTCGACACAGAATGGAGCTCATCGACTTTGTGAGGACATTTTTTTGTGTGTTTGCACACAGCATTTGTGTCTGTGTATTTGTGTGCATGTCAGCATGCATGTGTGTGTCTAAAAGATTAAGAGGGGGTTGTGAAATATACACATTCATATGTGAGTATTTGAGCAAGACTGAATATATCTGTGTGCTTGAATGAAAGGGTGTGAAACTGCTTCTTTATATAAAGATGCAATTATCCTAAAATAACTTTTTCTTTATTTTTTTTGCTCCACAATTATAGTACTCCTTAACCTACTATACTGTGCTAATACCCTTTAAAAGTCACTCAAGTCACTATTTTCTTCCACTGACAGCCACTCAACACAGCACTTCATTATTCAGGCTTTAATTAACAATTGATGTGCTTGTTCAAATGTGTGGATGCTGCTTTGTTGTTAAACTTATCGGCAACAATCAACCAATTTGCAGTTGCAGTTCTTTCTCTAGTTGGATGAGCACAACATATTGCTATTGACTGCTTTTCATGGTCAGGCAAAACTTTATTTTGATCAATCGAAATTAATATTGTCTTAGAAATTTAAATAACACTGCACATGCTATGCATTAGTAAATTCATTCAATGAATTTTCATTTAAGAGAAAACGGGGCAAGAGTGATAGATGTCTTCAGTCTTTTAGCTTTGTACAGCATGTTAGATTTCAGGATCAAACAGGTAAAATTCTTTTGAAAGGCAAATAAGCAAACGCAATCTAGTCATTGTGTGTTTTTCAAATTACAGAGAAGCTGCTCTGTTTTGAAGAGCAGTCTACGCTCAGCAGATATGCTCAGTATCGACCTTTCAGACCCCAGTGTTTTTATGTTGCAGCCTTTGGAACTGTGTCTAGGATTAAACTATGTGTAAATAATGGATTTTCACAGGAGTGGATGTATTTATCTTTAGCACATAGACTATCACTGAGCATTCTGCATCCAACAATCAGCTCTGAAAATAGACTCCTCCATTTGTGTGAGAATTGAGAAGTAGCACATTGAATGTGTAGCTCTAGCTTTCATTTTAGACATTGAAACCCATCTTACAAACCAACACCAGCCTTTTATCTGACAGAGTGTGATTCAGTATTTGATTGAGAATGAATCTGGAAAGCCCCAATCAGTTTCCCTTGTATGAGCACAGTTAACATGTGTGCGACAGCTCCTTGAACGCTGATGGCGATTAAGGCCAGAGCCCAATCAAACCAGCTGTGTGCCATTCCCCCTACAGCACTGGTTATGCCAGGCATGTGTTACACACTAGTAGCAGGCACTGAGTCCTCAACCAAACTCCCAGTCTGGGGAGTTATGGCCACACATGAACCAGGACATGTAGGCAGATTGGGGTTTTAGCTATACAAACATTTTCAGAGACAGAGCTGCTATGCAAGCAGAAATAATCTCATTGGTTGCGTTAAACCTCAGTGGAGAGTTTTTCCAGCCAAGCAGCAGCACGCTGCTGAATGTCTATTTAAAAGGCACAGAGTAAGACAGGAGGTAACTAATATGATAAATCCCAGGACTTCTCCAAAATAAAACAATGCATTTAAGCCATAAATAAGACAGATTGTCTTGGTTTTACTGGGAACGTGATGTCATCGAAAGAGCACAAAAGCCATGACCACAAATTATAGAATTATCCATATTTGGGGTGTACATACTGTCAGCACTGAATGAGACAAAGGTATTCTGATATGCTGAAAATTGAATTGAAACTAAAAGGTAGCACTTCATTTTACACTTTGAGAATACAGGAAAAAGACATTTGTTCATTAACTACAGTCGTCACTTTTAAGCTTAATTGTGGCATACTCCCTATTAGTCATTATAATGGACTGATGAATGACTTCTTCTAAATGAACATGTTATACAACTAGTCAGTGGTAAACTACCTCCCTCATAGTTATTACTTACTGAAAGTAAGCAAGGACAGTGTTCAGAATTGTAAACTTAATATGCTTTGCTTAATACCACCTTGTAAGGCCCATAATGTCAAATAAAGAGGCAAAACACTACTAATACGTATGCTAACTGGTGAATATGTGGAATATAAAGTGTTTCTGCAAAACTACTTTTAATCTGTAAGCATTAAATTCAATAGCAGCAACATTCATTTTGACCCTATAGTCCAACCCTAAGATGCCTTTTGCGTTTTGGCAACTTACTGAATATTCTAGTGTTCCATTATCTTAGTGCACATAGCTTGTAGCATGTTGACAGGCAATTTAGTTTTTAAAATAGGTATGATGAAATACTATAATAATACTGTGGTCAGTAACCTGCTTAAACAGGGAAAAGCTGTAACAAGTAGCTCTTCGGTTTGTCCTGTCAATCCCCACATATTGCTCACATAATGACTGGTTTGTTATGATCCCAAATAGAATTGCAAATCTTTTTTTTTTCACTTGCAGGTGGGCATACATAAATTATGTAAATGCACCCTGTTACAAATTTACATGAGATTGGTTTTGAGAAGACACGGTTGCCTTAGTTCAGACCTCCTTTGCAGACATCACTAAAAATTGTGTCCTGGCTCCAGCTCCGGCCCAGTCGTTTTCCCTGGATGACATGCTGAAGCATCAGCAGGCTATCAAACAGAGACACATACAAGGCCTTCTAAACACCAATTAGAGCTATCGATGGCAGAGGCAGAGGTTATGGCCATCGAAAGGAAAGGATATTTGTGTCTCTCACTCCGTATTACCAGCATCTTTGGAAAAAAGCTTTATAGATTTGGACAGAAGGAAGGCTTTATCAGCACCAACACAGAGAAACGCATTAAGGGATCAGAACCCCAAAGGTCAATTGTGGCTGTGGGCTGTTCTTTGTTATGGTGTCCGCTCTGTTTATACTGCACTGAGTTCAAGTGACAGATCTAAAAACAAGTAATAACACCATGTTGTGTTCGGTTTAAACAGTCATGGACACTTAATATTGTTATAAAATCAAAAGAGTAACTGAATACAGCTTTTTATTTTAATCTCCAATGTGTAAATGTTTTAAAACTAGAAACCACTCAGAAAGTGCACTCCTCCACCAAGGTAGCTCAGGTTCTCTTCATAGTGAAAACCTCCCATTATCATTTGAACCTATGCTCATTTCCCCCATAATGATATTGCACCCAAAGTAATATTCTCAAAATTATTTGACTCTCATTATTGGAGTCTTTGATCATGAAAACTTACCATTAGCATTTAGAATCACATACATATCATTATTAGTTCAATAGTTATTCATGAAAATACTATTTTCATAATGGTGGTTTTCTTCTGGCTGTAGCTCTATAAATGTTGAAGATGCATCAAATCCGTGGACACATTAGTGAATCAGCAGACTCTCTGCAACAATTTGGTGTCAGTTTCATGTCTATAGATATGTTTTTGGCAACATTTTCTTAGTCTTATTTGTGATGTTACAGGACAAATGTTGAATTTTGCCCCATCTCACAGTGGTGAAGAATCCTTCAAAATTCCACTGGACCCAGACAACGACCAGATCAGTCCCAGAATCTAATCAATGTGTCCTGAATACTTCAACCAAATCTGAAGATGAACAAACAAACAATCAAACATAGAGTGCACACCTCTGCCGAAACTGTTATGTTTTGACCCGCCAAGGAGATTATGTAATCAAATTGGTTTGTCTGTTTGTTTGTCAGTTTGTATGCCTGTTTGCAGGATTATGCAAAAACTACTGGATGGATTTTGATGACTGGCCCTATCTCGCAATGTTAAAGAAAGTGGAAAGATCACCTCTAAAGCTTAATCTGGTCATCCTTGGCCAAAGGGCCACTTCTGGTGAAAATGTCATCAAAATTCGTCAAGTAGCTTTTGCGTAATCTTGTTAACAACCAGACAAACGGATAAACGAACATGATAACCCGCTTGGCGGAGGTCATAGTTACATAAATGAATAAATAAACTAACACTGACAAAAACATAACCTCCTTGATGGGAGATTTTTTTTTTCACACAACAGTGTTTAAAGTTCACATCCATATATCATACAGTATGTAACAATAGGACAGAATCTACATTTTGTACTTTTGTAACATGAAATAACAGTTTTAAAACTAGTTGAACTCTGCTGCAAAGTCACATTCTAATACTCAGGGGGGTTTTTCCCCCAAATCTCAAGTCTATGTCATTAAAACAGCACATTAACCTTGTTCACAGGATGTAAACCTTTCTTTTCTTTTTCCTTTTCAATAAACTTCATGACACTGTGTTGTGATTTACTTCTATTTTGCAGGGCAACACTCAGTGGTTGAGACAAATCCTTAATCCCTCACAAGATAATAATAATAATAATGTAATCCCTATTCCCAGATGGAACAATTTTCTGAGAAGACAGTTTTTGGCCCCGCTGAGGTTCTATTCAAGAAGAGGAGCAATGGGAAGTTATTTAAAATACACGGCAATTAAAATAAGACACACTGCCCAATCCTATCCACCATGCTAATCCTCTCTGAAGCAGATGTAGCTATTCTACTGCAAAAGTTCCCCATTTTACTGTATCTATTGTGTATCACTATAAAGTCATGTTGCATTCTTTCTCTATTCCCCAAGAGTATTAAATGAAAATGTATTCTTTTCAGATGCCAGTAGGTGCAACTAGTGATCCTAGTACTTACTACTGAAGAACTTTGGAAATGCTAAGTTTAAAATATTTTTGGAGAAAAAAGCAAAAGATGTGTCTGCAACAGCTGCTGCAGAGCGACTGTGGAATAAATGCAGTACAGATGAAAGATGATGAGTGCCTTTTCACTTCTGGACTTCACAAGGCTTTTAGAACACACACATGCGCAGGCGTTCACTCAGAAAAACACATTCACAAATGCAAAATGCAGGAAAACATATGATTGAAGACATGCTGCTTAATGTTCTTCCTTTCCAATGCAAAAGAAAATCGTTTTGAGAAACAGATGGAGTCATTTCTAGCCACGGAAACTGTTTGTTAATGATGGTGAATACTCTTAATGAATTCTACACTATGTTCATGATTACTATCTTGCTACCTCCATATAGACATGTGAAAAATGTTAATTGTTATGTCAATCTTGAGAAACAAACAGCGACCGAACATGCATGCAGCAGGTAGAGCTTGTGTGTACTGCATACTTCTTTTTTTCTCATGGTTTGGTTTTTCAGTTTCTTTTTGTCTTTCATTCATTTTTTTCTTTCTTTGAAAGGCAGTCTTTTTTTTTAAATCCAATACAGTTTCTCTCAGCATGAAGCAGCTTCAAAGCCCTGCTCTGTGGTCAGGCCTGTCGATCCTCTCACCCACCTCCCGGTTGTTTAAGAGAGCAAAAGCACAGCAGTGCAGTTTCTTAAACACACAGATCTACCCAAGCATCAACAGAGGGATCGCTGTCTGGCAAAAGAGTCTCTCTCTCTCTCTCTCTTTCTTTCTCTCTCTCTCTCTCTCTCTGTTGCTCTGCACTATCTTTCCTCACCTTGGACACTCTCCCCCTCTCATTACCCAACCCTCCTCAATAGACCTCATTATACCCGGATACTCCTCTATCTCTTTCTCTCCACCCTCTCTCTCCCATCTAACTGTGGCTCTCCCTCATTGTACAATTTATCTTTCGTTTCTCCTCTCACACTCCCTACATCTGTCAGTAACCTCACCTTCTCTATCCCTCTAACATCATTTACCTTCTTCCATCCCCGGCTACTTCAGCTGTCCTCACTCTTCACCTAACACTCCATCCTGAAGTCCCGTGCCTCCCCTCTATCTTTGTTGCAACTCAATCCATATCACCACCTCTGCCTTTCCTCTCACTCTTGATGTAACGTGATTGATGTCAAGCTTGGGCTCTGGGCCATCCGTCTACCCATACATGCAGCGATATCATGCAGCGGGGATGCCTTCACCTAAAATTAAGGAGTTGAAGTGGCGAGTGGCTTCAGGAGGATTGGTCAACAAGCCATGCCCACCCATGTTTGAGGGGAGGCAGGCTTGGAGGACCCCTTGGTGGGTGCATGAATTGGTACACTGGAGAGCACATTACGACTCTGTAGGGACTGTCCTGCAGGGCATTCACAGTGCGGTTGTGGAGCTCATTACGCCAAGCAGCTATGGAGCTTAAAGCACCCAAAGGCGGCAGGGCTCATTGCAGAGATAAGAAAGGGGAGGGCTGCCCAGATTACCCTTAATCAGAGGCACCTGTAGACAGTCAGTGCCTCCCCCCTCATTGCCTTCCTTTAAGCCCCCACCTTTCCCAACTTGCACGCACACTATTTCGTGGCGCTGTAATTATTGCAATTGCTTCACTTGACTTTCATTCCTGAGCACGGAGTTGCACAGCTTGCCTTCTAATGAGAAACCCATGCTATGATCAGGAGGTGTTATTTATTTATTTAATTACTTATTCAACACAGCATGTATATTGTCAATTATTTAAATTAGTGTGATTTTAGCACTCCATGCTTTGCAAAGCTGCCCCTGCTGTGCATTATCTGCATTCGACTCGCATCACACTTCTCATAATGGTGGATGGAGAGTTAATTAAGTTTTAATGTGACGTGTACACCAAACTGAAGGGATATGGCCCAAATCAACTGAAACAGGCTCTGGCATAACTGATAAATGTACGCAGCTGAAGTTTAAAAAGTAGAATATCTGTATGGTGTGATCATGTATGGTCCAGACAAAGATAAAGACAAGGCAGAATTGGAGTATAAGTAACATTTGTCCTGAATGTTCCGTACAACGTATTCACTTAAAATTGACACAAGGACAAAATGACATTATTTTAGTTTTTAGGCCACTGTGAACTTTATGTAGTGTAAGTCAAATTGTGGAACTGATTAGCACATAAATCTATATAACTGTCCTGTTCTCAACCTGTAACCAGCTATGAAACCAGTGCTGTGCACTGAGAGCAATGCAAACTCCAGAGCTTGTTTACATAGGAAATAGTGTTACTGTCAGTTGTTTGGGCAAATATCTATTTCTAAAGATGACACAACAAACAAGAGCTAACTTTGGTATGAGTTAGAGGGTGCTAGCAAAAGTCTGTTTTAAGTGCTGCAGTGATGTACAGCGGGGATTAATAAAAACAAGTATTCTGTGATGTGCATGACTGAACCACTTTTGTGATTCTCTTCCTCCTTGCACACCTCCCTTCAGGTGATGAGACATTCTTTGAAACCAACTGTCAAGCAGTTGTCTGTTCAGGCAGCATACAAAAAGTTCACCAAAAACCTGCACTGTATTTTTGAAGCTCTTGAATGGAAATGTGTTTTTTCTTGAGATGACACTAACTTGTATTTATCTGCACTATACTCATTTAAATGCACCTTAATACAAATTTAGCACACAGTAGCCGTATGTAATGTTTTTATACTGTATGTGCATGCTATTTGTATATGTAAGCCTTGTCTTTGGAATACTTAAATTGTAATTTTGTCAAATTACACTATTTTATGTCAATTAATGCATATTAGGAATTATAAAAGCCAAGAAAGCATGAACATTTAAAAACCTTAGCTGGTAAAACTCTCCACCCACATGCCTCTATCATATCACACAACAGATACTGACTCAATTAAATTATTACGCCCACTATAAAACAGCTGTGTGAATTTATGTTTTCATTCTTAATACTATATATACAGCTTTTGCTTGGTTGTGTTTCTTTCTTGTTATCCCTGGTAGTTTGATAATGTCAAAAGGGTATAATAGAACAGTCTTGCATTATTAAAATACTGTTTTATTTGATTGTATTTCAAATACAAGACATGTAAAGAAATCATGATCGAATAGTGTGATCATCACAAGAATAAGCTATGCATTTGACAAAAGAAACAGTTTATCATCATATAAATATCTAAGGGGTTTTGTCTCTAATCATGGAACATGGCCTCATTATTTCAGCTTGATGAGCTGCCACACCTGACAGAAATATGACATGAATAACAAAAACAAAAGATTTGTGTTGAGAGGCTGATCAGCTCATTCCCTCGGTGCCCAGTATGAAGACTTGGGCTACACAGTAGCTGCACCATGGGGGGAAAATCAAGTTCAAAGAAGTTGTCTTCTCATAAACCGGAATAAAGTAGTGAAACATTCTCAAAACATCCAGTTTTATATGTGTTTCATCTCTGAGTTTAGTTGATGAAATGGAACTGCCACACATTTTGTTTTGCCTGCAGTGGAAAGGCAAAAGGTGAAACGAGAAACAAAAAGCAGGAAATAGAAAAAAAGCACTTTGAACATACATAGAAAGACATTGAATTTTCAATGTCTGTCATGGTCACAAATCAAAATCCCCCACGTTTTATGAAACATGTTGCCCCACGAGCCTTGATTTGTACTTCTATATTCTGTTTGTAGATATGCAACTCTGAAAACTAAAAGCTAAAGGCTTATGACAGAGTTACTGAAACTAAATTGTCACAAATTTCCGCTGCTTACAAGATGATGGATTACATTCATCAGTGCCAAGGCCTCTAATCTAATCTGGAGCTGTGCTCATCAAACTCCTCTCAGAGGAGGTGTGCTGATCTGGGATCACTAAATATGTCCTTGTTTTTCATCCATTTTTGGCATGATCTAAAGCGGAAACTGATGTAAGATCAGCACCAGCACTTTGGAAATAATAAAATCCTGATCTCATTTATGCTTTATGGGAATTGATAAAAAAAGAGATATAAAAGACACTATCACTGGAACAGCTTTACATGGCAAACAAACAAATGAGAAACAAAATGAAACTACTGTCATTTGGACGGATGGATGGACGGATGGACGGACGGATAGATAGATAGATAGATAGATACTTTACTTTACATACATATATACAGTACAAGCATACATACATTCATATACTACATATATAGATATATAAACACATACACCACATATATACATACATACATACAAATATAAAACATACATAAATACATACATGTATACATTAGATACAGTACATACATGCATACATATATACATGACGTACAGTACATGCATATATACATACTGTACACACAGATGCACTACATACATACATAGAGCACATATATCCATACATACAAACAGTACTTATAGAGATCTATACTTACATTCATACACAGGCTATATACATTCAAAGACGGCATTTTACTGATTTGCTTTTTCAAAGTTAATTGCAATAAATTTATACTATCGTGTAGTGAGACATCTATGAAATAACTGCTATCAGATTTTTACTTTCAGCACAGGTCTGCTATTAAAATACTTTTGGCTTCTTCTCTGTCTGCCCACACATAATGACACACTTGAGTTGTTAAGCTTGACGTTTCTGCATGGACCTCGGCCGCTGTCCTCATACCAAATGACAGTAGAACATGAACTGTGCTGTAGTGTATTTCTTTTCTTCAGACTGCCAGTACATTTGTTTTCATTAGACGGGATTGGTCAGCAGTCTAAGCCCTTGTGTCCAGTAATGGAGCGTACGATTGCTGCCCCATTATAGACTCCCAGTGAAATAAATGATATATTGATCTTAAATATTTCTCACTCTTGTGTCTCTCGGAGCAGCTATTACTTCCACCATGCAAAAATCTTGTTACATACAGTATCTTCTTTAAAGAAGATTTAAAGTACCTTACATGTTTCACTTATAACTGTGAAAAATCATTCTGCAGGTACATGTGGTATAATTTAGATAGCAATAACAAACAACAAAGGTAACAGACTTAGTAAAGCAATTACACTGAATGTAAAACTGTAATGAAAACAAACTATATGCAGAGGTGCAACACAGAGTATTAATGAAATTACAGAGCTGGAACTTAGTCGACTCCTCTCTGTTCTGTGCAATGAAACAGAACAGGACACCAAAGGAACTGATGCATGCAAGTCACAGTCACAATTACTATTTCATTAAGGAGCAACTACCATTGGCAGACGTTCTCTGGCATTGTTATGGGGAGGCTGGCACAGCACCGGGTTGGGGGGAGGGGGGTTCTGCAGGGGGATAAGGTTTTTG
>JAQQAE010005379.1:0-17684 GCA_029823295.1 Pseudamia nigra | reverse complement strand
AACACATCTTTGCAGCAGACCCTGGAAGGCTAGGAAAGGTCGAAGGTTGAATGAATACAGCAACATATAGGGAGATACTGAGCAATAACCTGATTCACTCTGACAGAGAACTGCAACTATCTAGAAAATTTACTTTACAGGAAAACAATTACCTGAAGCAAACAGCAAAAACTGCACAAAAGTAGTTTAAAGACAACACTGTGAATTTACTGGAGTCGAGTCAGAGCCCAGATCTCAATTCAAGAGAATTTGAGACTGTACTTGCAACTATAAAGTAACAGTATTTTTACTTGACTACTGTTTCTATGGACTCTATGGAGATTCACTCACTGTAGGATTCAGCCCCCAGTGGACACTGATGGTACTGCAGATTTATCATGGCACAGCTATGGAGATTACTATTTGAAATTACATCAGATGCCCACAAGCTCCCAGCACAAACATGTCAACACAAACTTCATATCAGCACAATATAAGTAAACTCAGCCTTTAATATATGGAAATTGGGCATATGACATTTCAAGCAACAATGCGTACGAATAAAAGTATGGTAATTCAAGGGAGAAACAGGGCTTTAAACACACAGAGCTGATGGATCCACTGTATGAGTGACCCAGCAGTTACCTGTGAGTACATCCTGTTGTGCCAGTGTCTGTGGCTGGACATGACAGCTCCAACCTGGAACATCCCATGGGTGACCGGCAGCATCCCTACATCCAGCTGGAGGAACTTCTGTGGGTGGTTGTTGTTAGGCAAGGCAGAGATGTCCATCATGGCTGTGTTTCTCCATCCACACTGACTCTTTCAGTAGCCAGCACTTTGGCTCAATGCACAGGCTCACGACAAACTGCAAAGTCTCTAATAATTAATGAAGAGCAAGATATTTATGAGCATGGATCACTTGCAGGTGTGTGTAACCCAACCTGACCATTACGAGTCTGTTGCTGGACACCAGAGAGAGAGAGAGAGAGAGAGCGAGAGAGAGGTGGAGGCCTGATGCTTTCGTTTACATAAGCGCTATCCCTGCCAAAGTCACCGGAGTAGTGTGTTATGTAAAACCTGACCCTATATGTCGAAGAATCACTCTTCTCTGGGTCAGGGATGATACATGACCGAGCCTCTGGCAGCACTGGAGTGGAGCTGATGTCATTCTATTGAGTGCACAGTGACGTATCTCACAGCTACTGCACCCATCTGAAATGTCCAGTGACCCCTTGACCTTTCTAATAGCAGGTCATGTTTTTTATAGGGCTTTGTATTGAGAAAAATGTTTCAATGTGTATCACACCTTTTTTATTTTTATTTAACCAGGAAATATCCCAGTGAGATGAAGCACCTCTTTTTCATGGGCGTCCTGGCCAAGATAGTCAGCAGCAAACACAACACACAGTTCCAGGATTAAAATACAGAGAACAGACACATTTGACAATATTTAAATAGTTATTAAAAGTAACATTTAGAAGGAGACTAAGAAAAACAAGTGCAAGTTGTGGAGCCGCCTTAAGAACTCTCAGTTTGGATTTAAAAGCGCTCAAAGAAATTAACTCCGATAGTTTCCAGTCCTTCTGTAGCTGATTCTATGTTTAAGGTGCAGAGTAAACAAAAGACCCATTTCTCTTCAGGCAAATGGAACAGAAAGCAAGACATGATCATTTGAACAGAGAGAATAACTATCCAAATTCCTCTTCTCAATTAATGTACAAATGTATCCAGGCAAGAGGCCAAATATTGCCTTATATATAAACATGTACCGATGACTGATCCTTCTGGTGTCCAGAGCAGGCCACGCGACCCGAGAGGACAACTCACCGTGGTGAGCTCACGCTTTACAGTTGGTAATAAACCTCAGAGATGCATGGTAGACCATGTCAGCCATTTGTCCAAAAATTAATCCTCTAACTGAAATCAAATGTAGCTCAAGAATAATCAAATAGTCACTGCAGCACCAGGGTTTGTAGTGGATGCAGGCAAAAGAAGCCCATTGTCCAAACCAAAGTTCTCAGTTTTTTGTGGTTTAATTAATCCAAACTCAAGCAAACAAAGAACAAAGGAATCACGGTTCCTGCTGCCTCTCTTGCACTGGTAAAAAAACCATAGTCCCACCCCGGTGCATTCTGGTCCTATACTGTACCTGCTGATCTTCCTATACAACCTTGGCTACCCACAGAATTACCCAAATTCAAAAAGAAACTGAAATAAACAAATCACTCAATACAAAACAACAACAACAAAAAGAAACAAGTAAAATGTGTATCATATAAATAAAATATCTCCCAACAAATATAAAAATTCAAGCTAAACAAACAGCAAAAGAAAATTTATCAAAATAGATCAAACATGTACGATAAACAAATAAATAAACAATACAACAAAAAATCATAACACAAAACAAAAATAATAGAACAAATAGCTCCCACACATCTGAAGACAGATGTGTTCCTATAGAAAACATCTCCATAATCTAATACTGATAAGAAAGTTGCCACAACAAGACGCTTTTTCACTTTAAAAGCAAAATACAATTTGTTTTGAAAATAAACTCCTGTGGAAAACAAGGTTTTCCACATGTGGCTTGAAAGTAAAGGAGTCATCAGTGAGGTATTTACTTACCTGCCCAGACAACCCAGGTCAATAATCAAATTAACTTTTTTTATTTTTCCAGACAGATGTTAATAACTATCTTTCTATCATGCCTTCTACATTTACTCCTTTTCATGTAGTTGAGTAGTTTTCCCCATACTATGTACTTCTGAGAGCAGTTGTTCTGCTAAATCATTTTTACTCTTACTACATTTATGATGGAAAACACTATACTGTACTTCTACTCGGTTACACTTTGCTCCCCTTTAATGAGTAGGAGGAAAAAGATTGCAATAAAATAGTAATAAATCAATATATTAGAAAATATGCAAAAGCATGAAGCATTTTATTAAATGAATTCTGCATATACACCTTGCGGTGCAACCCAGACACATCATCAGTTTTGTCAGGTGTTTCACTTTCCACAGCTCGGGCCGTGAGCTCTCCCATTGGTTCGCCTGCTCCCAGCGTCCTAGACCCTGCTGCGGGTTCCCCTGCCCCGGCTCAGATTTCATCCTGCACCAGCTGCCGTGTTTCCTTTCTCTGGGCCTTGTTCAAGGTCTCAGGGTGCTCCCAAGGCCTGCCTGACCTGATGTAACTGCCCCCACCAACTCAGTGCCACAGCCGGGCTTCGGCCTGGTCAACTGCCTTCTGCCGCTTCCACTTCCTGTCTGTCTTTACCTGAATACCAGCCAATGAGACTGTGATGTTTCAGGAGTCTCTATACAGCATCACCTCACTCGCCTGGGACAGCATAAACCCCTCCGACAGGCTGTTGAAGGGGAGTTGTAGCTTGTTCTTACTCCTGTATAAGGCAATGCTGCTGAGACAACGACGCAGACCCAACCACCTACGCAAGAAGTGGCTGATCTTTCTCTCAAAGGCCTCAGTGGTACTCTGTGGGATGTCATAGATGACCAGTGGCCTCAGGAGATGTGGTAGGATGCCATGCTGGTAAATCCAGGCTTTGAACGTACCTGGTTGTCCTGACCTGTCTATCTGTACGAGCCAGATTTCCAGTTGACTGCTGGTCTTGCGCAGTGTGGCTGTATCCCCCAGTGCGCTGTTGACGACCTTTCCCAGGCTCTTAACTGGCTTTTCAGTGACTGATGAAATTTGGATTCCTCCGAAGGAGAAGCAGAACTTATGCAATACTTTTGCTTTCTTCACGACTAGAGCTCAGGACTTGGAAGGCTTAAAGTTCATCCAAACCCAGTTCATGAGGTGTCCTAAGCCCTGGACGATCCATCTGCAGCCTGGTTCAGATGTTGTGGTCACTGTCAGGTCATCCACAAACGCTCTGACAGGGGGCTGTTGCACACCTGACCTGGAGAGCGGACCTCTGCACTCCACCTCCACTGACTTCACGACCATGTTCATGGTCAAGGCAAATAAAATCACTAAGACAGTACATCCAGTTATGATTCCCTTGTTTAGGTCTATCCACTAGGACCTGGATGCTGAACACATGGAGGCAGATACGTGTCGGTGTCATGGAAGTTTATTGACTCAGAGAGTGGGGGAGTTGCAGGCTGAGGAGTCCGGACTCTGCTGGGCGGTGGAGCAGGCAGGCAGAGACAAATGCAGGCCAGGAGGCTCACAGGACAAACCAAACAGGAAACACAGAGCATGGAACCACAGGAAGGAGACGGAGACAGGAGCCAGGAACCCGGAACTGGGGAGGATGGAAAAGAACCAGCCAAGAATAGGCGAACAGAACAAAATGCACTTACAGAATGCTGGAACGTGACGAACTATGAAGTTGAGACAACAATCTGGTGGAGATGTGGTAGAGAGACTGGGTTTATGTAGCAGTGGTGATTGCAGATTGGGGGGGGGCAGCTACAAGCTGCAGGCTGTGACACCCCTTCTTTAGTCAATGGATGGTGGATGTATCTGTTCCAAAGGTGACTCTCAAGCTGAAGCAGCTGCAATAGTCTATAAAGTCCCTGATCTTGACTGGAACATGATACAGAGGGAGTGAGGTTTCCACCAGCTTGAGTGGGGTTGAACCATAAGCATTTACAAGGTTGAGCCACAGAACTGCCAGGTCACCTTTGTCTTCCCGTGCCTCACGGCTCAGCTAGATGATGTTCCATGCAACCTGGCACCTTCCGGATACCTCCTTTCTGAACAGCAGTATTAATGCATGTGTTCCCCAAGAGGAATTCTGTATAATAATCAGGAAAATTAACAAAACTGAACAAAACAGTCAAGTAAATAAGTATAAATTAGTATAATAAGCAACAAAATGAGAACAAAGAAAGAAAGGAATCAAATAAATTAACAAAAATTAACTGTGTAATCAACGAATTGAACAAAAAGTCAAGAATTGAGCAACAATTTTTACTCTTACTCAAGTACGTTTGTATGACTACTTCTACATGAGTCATTAGAATTATACAGTAATAATACTTTTACTTGAGTACTGTTTGTGTGTACTCTACACACCACTAGGGGCAACACTCTCCTTGCTTCCCTTAGGCCAGGGGTTAGCAACCTTTACAATCCTAGTGCCTAGAGCCACAAAAAATATTCAACCCCTTTATGAAACCCATGAAATGTGATGCATGTTTTACCTGGCAACATGTTAACACCGATTTGCTATTATTTAATTTGTTTTTTCTGCAATTTATTTATTGATTTGTTCATTTTGTTGACTTTTTCACAATGTGTTTTTATAATTTTTTTGAATATTTTGATCATTTTGTTCAATTTATTTATAATTTTGTTCATTTTTTTCCATTTTTGCTCATTTAAAAAAATATTTTATTCTTTAATGTGAATTTTGTTTTTTTTTTCCCTTATTCTTTTGTTTGTATTTTTTTAAATATTGGTGCATTACTTTAGTCATTATTTTTGTCTGTATGTTGCTCATTTTCTGGCTAATATTAATTACCTTGATCATTTTGTTCATTTTCCTGATCATTTTATTTCAAGTGTATTTCATAACTTTGCTTATTTGTTCATTTTCTTTCTCTTTTTTTTTTGCTTTTTTTTATACTTTTATGTATTATATTGTTTCAACTTTTTAATGTTCTTGATTATTTTGTTCATCTTATAAATTATTTGCATCATTTTTTCTTAATTTTTGTTCATTACGGCCTTCATTTTTTCATCTTTTTGTTGATTTACTACTCATTTTTCTCATTTTTGATTTATTACAATGTGTTTCTTCCATCACTGGACAAAGCCACAGGAGCCACTGGGAGGGGCTAAAGAGACACATGCAGGTTGCAGACCCCTGCCTTAGGCAATATTACAGAAAGCATGGCACAGGTTTTCATGAAGTCGTAGGATTATGTATGTCACTGTGACTTTCTTCTTCTGCATTCTGATGAAACTGAAGTTCTGATCATAAAAACCTCAGAATGTCATTAGGTATACATGCAGGTGTTTAGTAAAGGGAGCTATGAAGAACATGGAAGCTATTTTTGACCAAGGTTTATTATTCAACTCACACAAAACAAACTATCACTGCTTTCTTTCAGTAGTGTCATATGATTAAAATGACCTAACCTGGTAAGAAGAGGTGAGGCTCACACAGATCTTAATGGTTGAAAACCAAATCAGGCTTTTTATGGACTTAAAAGAACAAGAATCAATTGGAAATTTGCCTGGAATCTAGTCAAGGGAAATGAAAACAGGGCTGATCTGTGCTTTTGGCAGAAGCAGAAGCATTTTGTAGCTACTGTAAATGATGAAGGGAACCTGAGCCGACACCAAAGCGCATTAAAGTCATCAAGCTGACAATAGATAAATGTGCCAACATATTTTTGTGCATCAGCAAATGATGAAATAGCCTAATTTTAGAGGGAGAGGAAACATGACTGGGCATTTTTGGGTGGATCATCAGACCTGGACTTTTCAAAAACCTACCACACAACATGGACTCCACGTCTTCTGTCAGGACGCTGCAGCACGTCTGGGTCCCTTCTCCTCACGGAGAGAATGACGAGCTCGACTAGAGGAGCCACAGTGATGTGCAAGGCATGTGTCATGGGACCATAGGTGATATCGCTGAGTAAGCAGAAAGATGCCCAGTGCTGTCTCAGCCTGTCACGTGACTCCTTGACCTTGAACAATGCAATAAGGGTAAAGATGCACTGAGGGAAACTCTAGGGAGCACTCAGAAACCACACCGACTGACAAAGGATTTCAGGGTTTTTTTGTTTCATCCTAGCATTTGACAGATGACTTACATATGCGAGCGCATTATCAAATGGAACAGCTTTCACCTTCGTTTTTGCACCTCGGGCCGCTTCTGTGTGTATTCATTGTTTTTTTTATTTTTAAATATTGTCTTATGAATAATGGTTCTGTAAATGAAAAAGTCTTTTTTAGGTCTAATCCCCTCGGTGCTGTTTCTGGAGACTAGAGCCCTCATAGCTTTCTTTGACCTGAGACATATTTTCATGTCCCAGTATTATGTCTTCTTGTGGCCATAACATTGTTCCTACATTAGATGCCAAAAGTTTGGACACACCCTCACAGTCCTTTCTCTTTATTCTTATTATTTTCAACATTGTACATGGATACTAAAGACATCCAAACTCTGAAAGAACACAAATGGAATTATGTGGGAAATTTTAAAAAATGATGAAAAACCCAGGACATGTTTCATTGTTTACATTGTCCAAAGTAGGAACATTCAGCTTTGATGACAGTTTTGCATTCTCTCATCAGATTCATGAGGTAGTCACCTGGAATGGTTTTCGAATCACAGATGGGCCTTGTCAAGAGTTGCCATTTGGTGCCATTTATTACCTTTGCAAGGTATTTTAGAAAATTAATTGCTTGTGCAGAGGAAGGGTGGCTACAGAGTCCTATTAGTGCTACTACAACTACTGTACAAATCTATATTATGACAAGAAACGCTCAGCCAAATGAACCAAAACCATCAAGCACTATGATAAAACTGGCTCTCATGGCAACCACTCCAGGCAAAAAGCTACCTCTGTAGCAGAGAATAACATTAGTAGAATTACCAGCCTGTGAAACCAAAACTTTTCCTCAGGTGGTTTCAGCGACTGCACTTGAGGACACATTCAAAGATTGTGGGATTTTTCAGATTGCTTTACTTTCATTTCTTAAAGCAATGATTACTCGACTGTTCCTTGCCATAATATTGATTTATACAGCAGTTGTAGTGATAATATGAATTGGCACTGTACCCACCCTTCCTCTGTGCAAGAAAGCTGATGATCTAACAAGACAAGAAACAGCACAAACTAACTCTTGACCTGTGAACAGGTGATACCTTGTGAATCTGATGAGAGAATGCCATGAGTGTGTAAAGCTGTCATCAAACCTAAATGTGGCTACTTTGGGCAATCTACGATATAAAACATGTCTGTAGACATCATCCAGTGTCTGTGTTGTTTGTTGTTCTATCTCTACTCTTTTCTCTTGTCTCTCCTCTGTCCACTAACCCCAACCGGTCGAGGCAGATGGCCGCCTACCCTGAGCCACTGGTTCTGCTGGAGGTTTTTCTCTTCTGTTAAAGGACGTTTTTCCTCCCCCGTCGCCTTTGTCTTGCTCTCGGTGGTTCTGTTGGGTTTTCTCTCTGTATAGTCATGAGGTCTCGGCCTCGAATTGTAAAGTGCCTAGAGATAATCGGTGATTATAATTGGCGCTATACAAATAAAAATTGAATTGAATTGAATTCAACCTTTTGACTGCTAATGTATGGCAAGACACATTATAGTGAAAACCAGAAGAGAAAACTACTGAAACCACAAAAATAGAAACAATTAGGTGCAGGACAAACAGTTGGGAGTGGGCTATGTAAGCAGTACAGATGTGTTTTATTTTTTTCATCTTTACATAACCACTACAGAAAAAAAAAATCTGTTTCCAGTCAACCAGCCATCCTTATAAATGGAACAACTCACCATTGCTGGACAGAACACACATTGACTGTGATGCCAAAACTTTTGCATATATTGGATTAATTTTCCCCAAATAATCTAGTGTTGTTTTAGTAAACTAACATTTGAGCAGATCAGTAGTCGAGTGGGCTTTAACTAACCTGTTAGACAGAGGCTAAGCTGTTTGAAGGTGTTCCCTGTAATATGTATTATGAACTATACCCTCACTGATGATAAGGAGAATTACAGAGTGAAATGTTTTCAGACCATGATGAATAAACGCAGCGAATGTCAGCTTCAAATTAGGACAGAAATTCACTGCCAGGGGCATAAGTCATTGTATTATCCGCGCAAACCTGACGGTGGCGCTGAAGTAAAGGTCGTGCGTGTCCTGCTGAGAACGTGAAGGTGCACGACTCCACCTGTCCTTTTAGGAGCTGAGAGTCCCAGGTAAACAGACGGATGAAGGGGGCGAAGACATTTAACTGAGTGTACTGCAGCACGCACACACACACACACACGCACACAGAGAGAGAGAGAGAGAGAGAGAGAGAGCGAGAGAGAGAGAGAGGGGAGGGTTGTGGGTGTTGCGGTCACATTGATGTGGATGGCGCAGCGGGGTTGCGCAGAAATCACCAACGATGTAAATTGGGAGGAGGAGGAGAGGATCCTGGGAGTGTGACCAATAAGGCGGATATTGCAGCTTTACCTCGTGCACATGTCCGATGTCGTCATTAGGAAACCACTCTCGCGCTGCCTCGTTTCGCCTCCCTGGCGAAAAATGGATAAGCACAAGCTGGGAGTGCGGACTGATGCGGTAAGACATGGAGCTTTTGATTTGCGCTGCGGTTTAGACTGTGTGCGCACAATATAGAAGCATAGAACCTCCTTGAACTGCAGCATGTTGTGTTGGCTTGTGTGTCCTATTCATTTCGGCTTAATTTGACATCACTGCGACGGTCACACGGGGTGAGCGCGGTACGGATTGTGCATCCTGTTCTCGGAGCTGTGCACTTATCAAATTGTACAAAAACCCTGCGGAGGTTGCAAAGTGTAATGTCAGGGCTAGATGTGCTGTGCGCTCGGTGCACGGACGGGCTGCAGTGGTCCCGCACAGTCATTTCCCTCCTGATGTTGGACTAATGTGTTCCTGTCCTCAAACACTGACATCATCCTCATCAGGATGTGACTCCAGGCGGCACAGCCTCCTCATGCAGCAGCAGCAGCAGCAGCTGGAGTCTCCGCTACGCAGCGTTCACCAGCTCAGCGCATCAATGCGACGTTTGCTTGGACTTGATGCATTGCTCTGCGACCTAAGTTCATTTGGTTTCATGTCAGACAGGCCCTCGGCGCTGCACCGGTGCAGTCATGATGCACGGGTTGCACGGGCTTGTCCTGGGTTTGCCTTGAAGACCAGAAGGACAGCTGAGCCAGATGTTGGCAGAGTTGGAAATGCACAGAGGAAACAGTGTTGAGGCAAGGATTAAACAGCATTTTAGCATGTTTCAGTTTTTGATCTACCAAATATACAAACTGACTTGTCCTATATATTCTATTTATCATTTGAGAACAATTTTAAGAACATCTGAAATCCACCTGCACATAACTAGATAGATAGATACCTTATTGATCCCAGAGGGAAACTCACAAATTGTGGGTTGTCTCCTCACAAGTGATCTATTAGTTAATGTTATATAAAAATGATTCATAAAAATAGAAAAAGCAGTGATCCCTGACATGTGAAAAGCCAGAACTGTGTTTAATCTTTTTTTTTATCACACATTGCTTGCATGCCTGTCAGAAACAGTCGTCATTAAATCGAGTATTGATCCAGTTCGTTTAATTTTTAAATATTGCTTGAGTATGGTGAGAGCAGTGGAGAATGGAGGGAGCTCCCTGTCAGCCTGCAGCACTCAGGTGGCCACATATGGGCATGTCTGTGAATACAGATGGTGATGGAAAGGGAAACTGCAGCAAAGGAACCAGTACATATGAGTAAACCACCGATTATCTCAGGTACAGTCAATTTACTAAAGCATATGAGCTAACCGAAGTGTTCATCTGCGTTTTATAGGATGGATATTCAAACATGTTACAGATTAGACATGGTGGCAGCGCTGTCAGGTTGTGTTTAGTCACAGCTAAATCTAATGCAGGAGTCATATTACATCGTATTTGGGAGTTCACCTACTGTGCAACTGAGCAGCATGAAGATAATGTTGACAGTAACAGTGGAAAGGTTGTTAACTGTCATGGAGAAATTGTATATTATTATATGAATTGTATGTATATAATCCAAAAGACAAAAAAAACAGTAATTGTGTTGAGTTAATTTCAACAATTTTCAAACAAAGCAAGCATTTGGTTCTTATATGAATTTGTCCAATTTTTTGCTCTTTCACGTGTGAGTGTTGGGAGGATTTTTAACACAGAAAGTCACATGACCTTCACCAAGCATGACTTCAAAATTCAAGATAGCTGCGCTGTGCATCAACAGTAGTGAAGAATATAAAGTTAATTATCATATGTATTCTATTTGTGTCTCATACATAGACTAATTATTAGTGACTGTGATATCACCCGTTGATTTTTGAATTCCTGTTTTGAGGCCAATCAGGTTGTCACTTCGTGGATTTTGGAGCCAAAACAGGCTGTAACCATATTTGGACGAATGATGGAGGAGTTATTGGAGTGTAGTATTGCCACTAATGCTAACCACTAGCTTAGTGGCATGGTAAAACTTCACCAAGTATTGCCAAACAAAGTCATATTACGGTGTTGTTAGTGTAAACACTTACCCACGACTGCAGTTGAGTGTATCTCATGTAAAACATTGCTCTATTGAATGAATATTAGATACAAAAGTTAGGCTTGGTCTGATTCTGTCAGTCGAGTTACCATAGCGACATGCCAATCAAACCCCAGCACAGCAGTGATTTGTTGGATTAATTACCGTAATAATGGAGAAAAAAGTTAAAGATGGACCACCAGATCACTTATTAGAGGGTCCAAATAAAACGTTTAAGACCATGACGACTCATGACAAAAATGTATTTGCTTAGTATTTTCAGAGAGAAGTCCAATATAACTCTATAGGAATCAGGGCTTTTTGGAGCCGCTGAACAGTGCCCCAGTCGCCAACATTAAGTTACAACTTACAACTTTAAGTTACTTCCACATCGGCCTCACTACACAGCCCTGGTCACTGCCCACTGGTCTCATGACATCATTTATACACATGGTACTGTCCATGTTCTATCTGTGGATCTTTGTTTATTTGTTTTGAGCAGCTCCTTCAGCTGCAGTCTGTTCCATCCACAGTGCAGGAAGGAGCACTACCGCAGGTCTGTCCTCCCCACAGCCGTCAGACTGTACAACTCCACACAGTGATATATGGTCATTATACACTCCACACTCATAAAACACCCACATACTCAGCCACTCATATTCATAGGACAGTACTAATGTCCCTCAGTTCAGCTGTGCAATTGCATATATGTCAGTTTTTCTTCTGCACTTTAATCATTGCATTGTGTAAATAATCCCATCTGTAAATGATCATGTGTAATTTGTACATTCCATCTTGAGTACAATATTTTCCTCTCTGATGCCCCTTATTTATTTCGTTTTATTCTCATTTTGTGTGTGTAGATGTGGTATTATTCACTGCACTTGCATGTGTGCACTATTATTTATTCTCTGTCTCAATGCTGTATGCTAATGTTACAAAGTAATTTCCCCAGTGTGGGATAAATAAAGTTTAGCTTATCTTTGTATCAGCAACATACAGTATATTAACACATAGTATGGCTAACAGTATCTAACCTGGATCGAGCTCATATAGCTCGGTTGTCTGGTTTTGTGCTGTTATGCTACACAACGACACTGTGCATGTGAGTGTTTGACCAATCAGGAGAACATGCAGAAAAAAAGTAAAAGCCATGTCATTATCCTAATATTCAACCATGTTATTGCACATTTTCCAGTCACACCTATTTAAAATGGTTCAAAACTGAGATACGACTCTAGTATACAGTCTCAAGTTAAATGTTATAAAATATTAGAAAACAAGGTTTTGTACAAATTTTTCTGTAAAGTTGAAACAATTTCAACTCTCAGATATGTTCTGTACACACATATATTTGCATTTCACAGTGAAAAAACTGTGTTCTCTGGAAACACTAGTTCATGACAAGAATGTAGTTTGATGGCTTCAGTCATTATGTCCGTTAATGTGCACTGAAGGTGGGTTAGAAGGACCTTAGGCAAACTACCGAAATTAAATGAGATGAAATGTTAGTCTGTCCAGTAGAATGAGATGTTTTGCGCTGGGCAATCATCATCTGGGACCATGAATTTAAATTCAAATTTTGTACCATTCCAGTTCATTAATGGTCTGATGAAGGTTTTGTCTATTTGTAAAGTCAGGAGGCGTTCATGTCCTCTGTGAAGAAGAAATCTGGGGTATTTGCAGGAAAACCATAAAGTAACCTCATTCTTCTGTGAATGCTAATTACACATTTTCAGCTTTTTGATCACTATAGCCTGTGACTCCAGTCTGAGTCATTTGTCATGGAGCGGCTCAGGATTAGAGCACTTTGGCTTATTGCTGTCTTGACGCTGCTGAATTTTAAGTGTGTCTCCAACATTCTATTAGCAATGGAAAACTAAAGTTTACCCTCCGGTTTGGTCACAGTCTGCCTTTATTCGCACATACAGTACATTATTCTCTTATCACCATTTTCTTTAATAAGGCATTTTACTTTAAAATACATCAACAGCCGCTTACATATTCCACTATGTCTCTGCCAGATTCTTGTGCTGACAATATGAGCTTGAATGCACATGAACACATCACTATAGAGTATGTTACACTGTGGGTTGTACTTGAAGAGAAACATAAAGAAAGGAAGGACAGCACTTTAGGGTAAGAAGCTCACCTTGTCAGACAGAAGAAATGTTGACTGGCTGTCAGTTTTAATAGGATATATTATTTATAAGGTGCTGTACTGTATACTGCATGTCATCAGGAGATAGATGGTATTTCCTATAAATGTTACAAATGTCTTCAATCTGCTGTGAATTACAACATTACATTCTATTTGCCATCACTGAGGCAGCAGAAATTGCAGAATACATAAAGTGGCCTTTTAGTCAAACTATGACAGAGTGTTTTATTCTGCCACAGTAGGACAAAGATACAATCGTCACAAATCAGCATGAATAAAAATTTCATTGTGCAGGACAGGCATGGAGTTTATTGATCTTAATCTCACTCTGGAGCAGAGAGAGTCCAAGCGTGAAGCGTAGAGAACGTAGCCCGTCTAAGAAATGTTGTTGAAGCCTGAAGCTTCTCGGGGCGACTGGACACTGTGGCAGATTTATAACCAATGTGGCAACAACACTTTGAGGAGGCAGTTCTGCAAATGGATGCGGGAAACACAGCAGGAAACAGCATTTCCAGAGTCCAAGAGACAGCAAGCCCACTCGCATGTAATGGCATACTTCAGTGAAGAGGCTTGGCCATGTGATAGTGGAGGCAGGGCCAGTCAACAATCATGAATACAAAGCAAAGAGATGGAGCACCTGTGCAGAGTGTTGATATTCCACTAATGCTAGAACAGCCACCTAGAGGAGCAAGGAATGATTAAATGCACCAGTTGTACCCATGGCTTCAAAACAGAACATATGAGTGTTAGTGTCTCTGCAGGATAACAGAGTAGCACCTCTAAAGGCACCAGGAAAGCAGTAGTGTGGGCATGTTCACGTCTTGATGACAGGGAAATATGATTTATGTCTTAATACAGGGATGCCCATTACGTCGATCGCGATCGACCAGTCGATCACAAAGATAGTGTGGGTAGATCGCATGACATTAAAAAAATAGACGTCAGCCTATCATCCATCCCGTCACTTGATTGATTTACAGCAGGGGTGCTCAATACGTCAGAGGTAGTGTGGGCAGATCACATGCCATTAAAAAATAGACATCATTCTATCATCCATCCCGTCGCTTTATTGATTTACAGGGCAGCCAATCGAATGACAGCTGACTTTTTCTGACGCTTAGGTCACTGTGCATGTGCAAACAACCTATGCCAGGTGCAGCAAAATGAATAAGCTAGATAGCAACTTGCTGCCAATTTTTAGCCGTCAGTTTTTTCTCTGAAACTTAAGAAAGGGTATGAAAATGAGTGGGGGAGCTGGACCAAGTAAGAAGACAAAAACTTATCACTTTCATGTGGAATGGGAGGAGGACTTTTTTCATGATGACATTTTTGAATTGTGTTTGCCTCATCTGCCAGTCTATCATTGCAATATCAAAAAAAGGGAAATGTGGAGCGGCATTACTGGTCTGTTCATAGAAAATATGAGATTGACTTTCCACCGAAAAGCGAGCTGAAAGGTGAAGGAACTAAAATGCCAATTGTCCGGACAGCAGTCATTGTTCTCACAACATACTTCGAAAGCAAAAGCTGCCACCAAGGCCTCATCCCAGGTGAGTCACCTCATCGTTAACAACAAGAAGTTCTTCCTAGATGGAGAGATGGTAAAAGAGGCATTGGTTGATGCAGCTGAGACTTTAAAAACAAGGCAGAAATGATCAAAGCTCTCCAACTGTCAAAAAGTAGTTACGCGAGTCAGCCTTTTCCCACATAAAGATCATTAAGTCCAAGACTGATGATTATTTGGAAGTATAGTATGCTTGAGACTGGCTGAAAGCAGCTACTGTTCAGACTATGCATCCCTGGCTGATTCCATTCAGTGCAAGTCATCAGAGTAATGACAAAAAATGTACATAGTTAATTGTGTTGTGCAATATTGGCTTATGCGGTTATGCAAGGTACATCAACATATATTGTACATATAAAGAATTCTCAAAATATTTAGAAATAAATATTTGTTTTGCATTTTTGTAGTAGATAGGTCATTTTGACTTGGTCATTTTATAAGTACTGTAGCTCGCAGGCTGAAGAAGAGTGAGCATTTAGCAGTATACTTAAAATGTACAAAAAATGGCTGTGACAGTGAAACCTGTGAAGGGTTGTTCAAGCACAACAGTTACTTGGCGAGGGTGAAGAAACCAATGTTGTAATGCACTCAGTCATTATTTTAAGTAGTGTTTACTTTTGGTTTTAAATGACTCATGAACATGTGTCATGGTAAAACTTTATTGTACCGTTCGTATGTAACAGGTGTTGTCGGCTGCTTTGTAATTTCTCCTCATATAGGAACGACCAACACTCTGATGTCATTTGGAAACCCCACTCTCCCACTTTGTTTGATTTCTGACAAAAATAGGACCGATGTTTCACTTGATGTGTACAGCATCCTTTTTCCCAGCTCACTTCTCTCCCACATGGAACATGGACAAAAGTGCCACTGACACAAATTTGATTATTTAAGACACACCTGAAAAACAGGGCAAAGCTTTCACTGGATGTGTAGCAGCCTGCTTGTAAAACAATAGATGTGAGGGAAAACTATATATATATATGTAGGTGGAACCAACACAGTATAAATAAAGGAGCATTGTAAAGTATGAGTAGAAACAACCAACAAAGAGGTTGGGGTCCATAGATAAAATCATTTAAATAGATAAATAAATTAAACACCTGGCCCACATTCAACGTGGGCCAGTTACCCATAATACAGTATTTAAGTAATGTTTAACTAAGACTCGTGATGATTCAGTGCATGAATTAATGTGTTATTTATCATGAATCCATGATGTTCACCATGAACCCACAATGAATTCACTGCGGCATTATGTGAATGTTTCACACTTCATTAGTTCAGGGATATGAATTCATAGTTACTTCATACATGAATGGAAATGTTAATTTCAGATGGGTGCATTTGATCAGTCTCTGTGTAACATTCAGCATATTCTAGTGTCTCACAAACCTATGAAGCCTTTTTTAAAATTTAAAGCGGTCATCGGACTCAAACATGCTCATTACTGTTGCCCCCAGAGTCACAACACATTTCTTGAGTTTTCCTCAGGGAGGAAAAATGGACAAAAAGTGTTTTAGAAAAATGTTGATCCTCAGTGCTCCTTGGTATTGATTCTAAAGTCTGAGCTCTACTAGACAAATGTGCACCATTTTTGTGTGTTGATGATGAAGGTGAAGAGCATTTTCTAACACGCTGGTCTTGAACAAGTTTGAGATATTTTGGTTGTGAAGGACAGAGCGTGTGATTCACATTATTTTTATCTGCATTGTCACGGTAAACAGACCGCTCCCATTCCAGTTTTTCTGTTCATTTCTCATCTGTAAGTTCCACAAATGTTACTATTTCAAAATGTGGATGGTGTTGTCTGGCATTTTTAGTCCGAGTTGCGGATCACACTGAAGGAGGCTTTCTCTGCAGTGATCTGAAGGAGAAGTGGCCTGAATCCCGTTGGCTCTAATAGTTCCACTTATCTGACCCTTAACTAACAGTTTCATTATTTGCAGTCCTGTGGGTCACAGAGCTCTAACAAAGCATCACTCTGACTAAATTAGAATGGATTTTGTGACCCATTCTTAGCATGTTGTGGCGTGTCACTGCCTTACATTTGGACACACTAAGTGTATCGCTCCTCGCCTGACTTGCCATGTCAGCTGAGGAATGCAGAATGACACATAACTTCATTTTTATACTTAGCATCACAGTGAAAGACTTCTTTCCCGCCCAAACTCCCAGTGTAGTGATGTCTGTTTTTTTTTCTTTGTGGGAACTGCAAATATTTCGCGCTGTGATGATAGACCTTATTGCAAACATTACATCATTTTAAAACACAATTTCAGACACTGTCCAACAGACAAAGCATAAAATTGCATTCGCATTTCAAACTGCATAGGAAACCGAGCAGAACAGGCTGAGGATTCGACAGTGTATCTAATAACAGTGGGATTCTTCATGTGCCCTCTTACACGCTGTGCTTGTTCATGACATTTAATGGTTTAATGGAAACTATGTTGCAATCATCTGCCTAAACTGACGTGTCATCCTCTGGACAGTGAGTCAGGATCAGTGGACAATGACCCCTGCTGGTCAGTCAGGCCGATGTGAAAGTAACTAAGTTGTAATTTCCGCACTATAAGGCGCATCTAAATGCCGTCAATTTTATCCAAATATGACACTGCGCCTTATAATCCGGTGCGCCTTATATATGAACTAATTCCAGTCAAGTCCCGCACCATTTGTGTGTGTAAAGACCCCGAAATGGCTCGTTGCAAGAGACAC
>JAQQAE010005378.1:0-17685 GCA_029823295.1 Pseudamia nigra | reverse complement strand
CTTCAGTTGTGTGTAATGAATCTAAAATATATGAAAGTCTAATGTTTATCAGTACATTACAGAAAATAATGAACTTTGTCACAATATGCTAATTTTTTGAGAAGGACCTGTAGCATCTATGCCGCTTACAGCCCTTTACAGTTTCCATTCACCCATTTGTGCACTCACACATTCACACATCAGTGACAATCACTGGTAGCAACTTGGGGTTTAGCATCTTGCTCGAGGACACTTCGGTCTGAGGACATGGGGAACTGGGGACTGAACCACAAAACTTCTGGTTCATGAACGACCCACGCTGCCTACAGAGCCAGTCACCTGCAAGACAACTGATGGTCTAAAACAGGGGTCTTCAAGATTTCTCATGCTAAGGACCCCCAAACTAATGGAGAGATGGAGTGGGGACCCCATATTATATATATTGTATGAAATTGTGTTGTTGTTACATGGGGGCTCCTGGCTAGCTTTGCTATGAGTCAGTGCTCTAAGCCCCCAAGACAGCCGCCCATAACTAATCCTTCACCAGATCCTGCATGTATGTACAGAACTTGAGTTGTGTTCTATAATAGGTGATGTGTTTGTCCCTATCCTATCAGAGGATGAGGTATGTGTTTGCCAAACTCACCCCGACATATCTGCTTCTGGATCCAGAGAATCACACCCAGAGTCCATCTGACCGACGGTCCATGTACTTTATTCTGATGGAACAGCAAACCCGCTCTTGGGTCACTTGGTTGTTGTTCAGAGTTTTTTTTAAGGTGAATATATACAAAAGTGTTAGCATGCTCTTAAAAGTTCGATTCTCAGTCTGTAGGTCACAATGGTTCGGTTCTCTCAGTTCTGTTTCCTCTCTAGATTCTCCACCTGTTCGGTCGGCATCTCTTCTCATCACTCTCCACGTGTTCTGTTTTCCTCCACTGCATCACATCAGCTGCTTTTTTCAGCTCGCATCCAGCACAGCTGTGTCTCATACAGGCTAATTTGACCATATCAGTGAATCCCTAGCTGAAAACCATGCCTACGGAAACTGAATCGTAACAGTTGCATATTAAACTGGGTCTAGTGCCATGTACTGTATAAACATACCTTGTTATTGTGCATTCAATATTAAACTATTCACATAATGTAAAGATTCACATATTGATGTTTTTATTTTAAACCTGTGCAAGGCACAGTGAGGAGGGGTCTGTACTACTGCCATTTAGAAATATACTTTGTCAACTGATACTAATGTCTTTATCAACATTGTCTGTCAACTGCATGATAATCATACATGTAAACTCTTCAAATTGACATTTTTATTTCAAACATTAAACAACACACAAAAATGAGTGATTGTCTATTAGTGCAACTGCCACAAAACCCATACCTGTCATCTTACATACAATACTGAGCTATTGAAATAATGGACACATTCACGTTATTTTTTTAAAAACATACATATGGTGAGACAATGAATCCCCCTGTTGAAGACCTCTGGTGTACACTGAAAAGGCAAGAAATGACACAAATGAACTCGCATGTGAATTGAAAACTGTTCTCGGTGAGTCTGATGAGACAATGCCACGAGGGTACAGAGCTGTCATCACAATGTGTCTACTTTAGACAATCTACAATATAATCCTTGTTCTGGGATGTTGAACACTTTTTTGTTCACTTCATAATTCATACATGTTCTTTCACTGTTTGGATGTCTTTTCATGCATGAACTATTAAAAACTGGGAATATGGCATTTTTATTGTATTTCCAAGTAATGTCACTTTGAGCAAGGTAGTGATTCAAAATAGTTTAATCTAGATCAGTGCATGTCAGTTTGGCGATATACTGTCCAATTATATATTAATTTTGCTTCTTATTTTTCTGTTTTGTTGACATTTTCTTCATTTTTGATTTTGTTCATTTAACTTCTTATTTAGCTAATTTTTCTTCTGAATGTTTGATGTTTCTTCATTTTTTATCATTTTGTCCATTTCTCTTGTGATTTTATTCACTTTCGTTCATTTTCCTTACTATTTTGTACCTTTTGCTTCTTATGTTGCTTCTTTTTCCTCATTATTATGTTATTTTGCTTTTTGCCTTTTTGTAATTACTATAAACTTAATGCCACCTTGTTCCGCTCAGTTTATTTCATAGGGCAGCATAGTGGACACTGTGCATGAGAGGGTTAATGGACAATGTTGACAATAATAAAAATGAAGTAAAAACACTGAAGGAGAAGCCGTGTCCAAACTTTTGACTGGTAAGAAAAAAAAACATCGACATCATATACTTTGAGAGGATGAACTGCTGAAATTTGCTTCTTATGCGGGGTTTGATCATGACTTTGAGGTGGGCTCGTCGTGCGTAAATGGTGTTTCCCTGGCAACATCTTCCATAAGAGAAATGCTGATGCTGTGATGAAGTGAGCGCGGAGGAGATCTTTATCTACACAGTTGTTCACTGGCTGCCACAGCTTATGGCTCTCTCAAAGCACTAATGTTTTAGACCTGAGGACAACACAGACTATTTGAATTCAAAGCACAGATCTTTTGCTTGTGCCATTTAAATCCGTGTCGGTACGAATAAAAGCCTGTGTTTACGCCTACTGTTTCATTTTAATAAGCCAAAAGCTGCACGTCTTTTTATACAATGAAAATGGTCTTTAGCTACTCTAGTGTTCTGGTAAATTATACCGTTGAGCTCAACATGATAACTTGCTTAAAACATGAGTCACACGATGAGGACGGCTGACTTGAAATCACAGGTCTGAATTCAAGCACTTTGGGATTTAAAGTAACACTTCAGCTGCTATGAATGCAGTCAGTATCATAACAAAGAGCAACATTTAACTGTTCAGCAGATGCTAAATTGACAATAATGGTAACGGTTGTAATTCAGTATCCATGATTGCTAGGATACCAGCAACTCCTCCAATTCATACAACCATAAAGGATGTTTGTTCCCACCCCCCGATTATGACCCATTAGAGCGTTTATAAAATTGTGCCCCCACTTACAATGTTTTGTCCTGATGCGGTTTCAGTGGGACCACAGGAGCATTCACTACATTTCCAAGGTGAACACAGCAGCATGGGTTGTTTTCCATCCGCACTCAAAATGACTCCTGTTTTCTTTTCTACCCCTTTCAGACCAACAACCCTGCTTTTTGTCAGTTCATACCAAGCCAGTTACTCCGGGTTGTGGCAATTCAGACAAGACCAGAGTCGGACGTGGGTCGATGCATACTCATCAACTTAGGGGCTAAAAATGGCCAGGCGGACAACATGTCATCACCAGTGGCAGACAACAACATGTTACATTGGACAATGGTGTTCTCAGACCTGTCCTGTGAAGCTGGAGGAGAGATGCACAGGGTTGGTGAGAGAGTGTGTCCAAAAATCCTGTGACATACCTCGTAGCACATCTGGTCCATAAACCGGACATACTGTAGTTCCTGGTTTTGTTGTGGCTGTGGGTCTTCATATACGTTTTTTTCAGTGCCTTCAGTTTATTGGTAATCTATTTTTGGGACCAGCAGATGCCTCTCTGGATCACCAGCTCCGCTATCTTGGCGTACACAATGTTATCCCTCACCGTCCTGGTCAGCTGCCTGGTTGTTTCCTCCTCTCTGCATAGAAGGAGGAGCTCCTGGATCTTGTAAACTTACGACATGTCCATACGTTTTGGTCAAAGTTTGTTTACAAGCTACAGTTACATCATTGCAGTGCACCGTCGCTCCTGACCAATACAATTCATTTGTCATGCACTGCTCCACCCCAGATGTGGGTGACCCGGGTTGATGCCTTTCACACTGATGAGTGAGGAGAGACAGTCTGGATTTCAGATTCCTTCAACATCTGGTACATGTAAGAAAAGAATAGAAATACTAGATTGACAACTGTGAGGTTGTAAACCAAGTTGACTGGCAGGTCGCCTATTGAATCATTTACATCGGTCCACCACGAATGACTGACTACTAGGTAGTTCTCCAGCATCGTAGACAGCAGCTTTAACTCTCAGTGCATTCCACTTGTACTTGGAAGTTGGAGTTTCTAGAGTTTCTGGAAATTTCAACACAAACTCAGTTGGAGCAACCACACCAGCCCCCATTTAACAATACAATATATCTGCCAGTCTTACCAGTTGACTAAATGATACTAATATCTGCTGTATTTGTTTCACAACACGAGTCATACACATGGTTCTGTTCAGTTTTTATCAATGAGAATGGTGCAAATTCCCCTGCAGTTACCTTTGGGTGTTCTGGACCCACATTTCAGAGGACTGAACACAGTACATGTCTGTGCAATGTGATGACAACATGTCATGTACACAGCGTGACAGGACATTATCCTCATTGATGGCTGACAGTGGAAACATGCCACAAAGCTGTACAGGTCTGTGGTAATATAGGTTTTGTGCATGTGTGACTGCAAGGAACTATAGCTTGTTTAATAATAACTGATGAATTCCAGTAATTTGTTATACATATGTTCTGCCTTTATCAGATCTTCTAAGTTAGCTCAACTGACATGAGTAATTTTGTAAGCTAACCATTACACTTGAATTATCTTATGTTTAATTGTAGCACTTAACAGCTTTATTCATGTTATTTGTGACTTCCTACAAAAGCGCATTACATTCATTGAACAAAAAAAAAGGCCTGCTATCTTGTACTTACGACTTAGAGATGTTGTAATTACAGTGGTACCCCAGATAACGAATGCTTCTGACAACAAAAAATTTGCACACTGATGAAAAAATCGGCAAAAAATTTGAACCACATAAGAAAAAAAAAATTCGCTCAACGAAAGAAGACGCGTCTACGTCCAGGTCACGTATGTGTCACTTCCAGGTCTTGACGAGAATGACCCGGAAGTCAGAGCGCGCTCACTCGGAAGTGAGAGTGCTAGCCCAGCCGGCTGCGAAACAAGACTGCCTCACCATCGGCATCTATGAATCAGCTCAACTCCTCAATGCAGAACCCGACAGCGTCGTCCTGTGTGCCCTGGCCTTTGCCATTGTAACTCCACTCCGGAACCAGCTATGTTGTTAGCTGTAGCTGTAGCTCAGGCAGCGCCGTGTCGGCACGTGGGGCCGTGCAGCACCGTGTTGGCGCACCGGATTGGGCAGCGCCGTGTCGGGCTGGGCAGCCCCGTGTCACCGTGCTAGCATGTCAGGCCGGGCAGCGCCGTGTTGGCGTTTTAGGCCGGGCAGCCCCATGTTGAGCCGGGCAGTGCCATGTTGGGCCGGGCAGCGCTGTGCTAGGCAGCGCCGTGTTTGCGCTGCGACACGGCTAATGCTTGTGTTAGCAGCCTTTAGCCGCTGCTAACACAGGCGGCTAATGGCTAATGGCTGTTAGCCGTGTTGAAACGGCCCGGGCAGCACCATGTCGACACAGCCCAGACACGGTGCTGCCTGGGCCGTTTCACTGCCCCTCGGTTTTGTAATTAACCATTATTTTTGAGGTATTTAGAAAGTATAGAATTACGCACATTTGTGTTGTATGATGTTTCTGATATATTTCATATTCATTACCCCAGGATGTGTAATTCTGATAGGTATGGTAACATGTCAGAACACTGGCCTGGATAAATTTTAAATGCATACATTTATATCCATGAAGCATCCTGCACTAGTTTGACTGCTCCGGCAGGAAGAGAGCAGCTTCTCATAGATCAGTGCGGACTCTCACTCTGAACAATCCCAATGATTTGCGATATCTTCATAACGTTATATACTAATATTCATGCTATCCTCACTAAGAAACATTAATACTGTATATGCCATTCTTTTTGAAACAGCATTTTGTATCAGTGTGGACTCAGGCTTGGTTTGGTAAGTCGTGGGTTGGTTGTAGTGTTGATGAACAAAAATGCTGAAATTTACACAGCGACCCACATTCACCACCAGACTCACTACATTCATTCTTTCAGTCCTTGCATCCTTTTCAGGCAACCATTCTATGAATCACAGGTGATCATTGTAGTTCCTGTTGGCTTTTGCGCAGATAAATTTTGCATTCTATTGGCCACATTCACAGTAGTCGAGCTGTTATTGGAACAATTTGAGGTAATTTGTGAAATGCTTGTGTGGACAGAGACAGTTTTCATTGTAAAACCCAAAATGCATGTGAGCGGACCACAATTCTGAATGTATTCCTAAAATGGACTGAATAAAATCTGTTTATCCAAAATAATTTCTTAGACATTTGGTGGTTTATTATTTTTTGTTTGTTTATTAGTTTATTTGAGCACCATAGACATAAAAGGTGATTTGTTTTCTTAGTAAAAATAATAATAATAAAAAACCCAATAACCCAACAACAGGAAAGGAAATTTGTACAGTTTGCTCAAAAGGAGTAGGTTGAAGTTTACAGAACTTATGTGGACCGACCCCTGGCCTTTCAACGAACAGGAAACTGCAATTTGTACAAACATTTTCACAATAAGGGCTTAAGAAGACAACAGTCATTAACATAAATACTCTCTTGCATAATAAGGCATGAACCTATGCTCCAGCACATACTGTACAAAAAGATCAGTGAATCTACATTGCACTACAGATAGTGACTCTTTGACCACTGAATCTTTTTTTTGTTGACTGTAAACCTGAAAGGTACATAAACACACCTATTCAACACTCGTTTATGATTGTACACATTATAAAAGGGAAAACACAAAACACTTTATTCAGTAGTTTCTCCTAGACCCTTGATACATAATACCATCTGTATTATTTTCATTCGTGATCATACAATTTATAGCCGAAGAGAAAAGAAAAACAAAAAACATTTTGCCTCCAGGGACAACTAATTGACAAAGTGTTAGAATCTAAAATCTAGACCCTGGGTTGGTACAATTTATTTCATCTTCATATTTGAGTAAAATGGACTCTTTGTAAGTCTTTTTAAAGTGTGCCACATTTTTACAAAGTTTGGTGTTTTCATCTAGACTATTCCATAAATCCACTCCACGCCTAGTAACACACATACTTTGCATGGTAGTTTGGGAGTATGGTTTTTTTTAAATAATTAATTTGACCTATCAAGTTGTACATGACTCCTCTTATGCAAAACATATTTTATATATTTTCTGGAAGCGCCCTTTTTGTAGCTTTGAATACTATCTGAGCCATTTTGAATTTAACTAAATCCCCAAATTTCAGTATTTTTGATTTGAGATATAATGCATTTGTGTGATCTTGGTATCCAGCAAAATGGATTATTCTGATTGCCTTTTTCTGAACTTTGAACAATTGCTCAGTATTACATTTATATGAACTACCCAATACCTCAACAGAATATATTAAGTGGGGTAAAATGAGTGTACAATATACAGTATAATATATAATGCTTTTTTGTCAAGGACATATTTTGATTTATTCATGAGGGCTACAATCTTAGCTATCTTAGTTTTGGTTTTTGTAATATGAGGTTTCCAGCTAATTTTATGATTGAGGGTTACACCAAGAAATGTGTGTTCAGAGACTCTCAGTAACTACATTATCGATTTTGATTTGTCTTTGTGAATTTAGTGCATGTTTTCCAAAGTGCATTGTCTTTGTTTTCATAACATTTAAAGATAGTTTATTTTTTTAGCAAAACAGTCTTTTAACTTTCCCATCTCTTTTGTTATCTCAATCTCCAATTGCTGCGAATCTTGTTGTATCATCTGCAAAGAGGACAAGTTTGAGCTTTTCAGAAACCAAGTGTAAGTCATTACAGCAAAAATAGTTTATGTCCCAGCACAGATCCCTGGGGGACACCACATTTTAGAGTCTCACATGTGGATCGGTGCCACCCTACCTGAACATACTGTTTTCTGTTTGTTAGATAAGGTACTCTATCCAATCAGAAGCAATTCCTCTTATCCCATATTTTTGTATTTTCCTTAAAAGTGTTTTATGATCCATCATGTCAAAATCTTTCTTAAGGTCGATAAACATACCTATTGATTACTTCTTATGATCAATATTATTTGTGATTCCTTCTATAAGTTCTATTAATGCAAGTGCATGCAATCTACTCCTACGGAAACCATGTTGGCTGTCATTTAAAATATTATATTTGTCTATGAAGGTATCTAATCGTTCTGTATAAAGCTTTTCCAATATTTTAGAGAACTGAGGTAGTATTGATATAGGTCTATGATTATCACATTGATTTTTGTCACCATTTTTGTAAATGGGAATAACTTTTGCCATTTTCATTTGATCAGGAAATTCACCAGTTGAGAAGGATGAATTAAAAATAAGGGATAAAGGTTTGATGATGTAATCAATGACTTGTTTTATGACACTTATATCCAGTTTATCACAGTCTGTAGATTTCTTTGTGGTACAACTTCTAATGAGGTTGATTATTTCTTTTTCAGTTGTTGCTGTGAGGAACATAGAATATGGGTTATCTGGAACACCATTACAATTATAATTTGTGTGCGGTTAATGTGGAGGCCAATTGAGGGCCTATATTTATAAAATATTAATTAAACTCGGTTACAATTTCATTTGTATTTTCATTTTTTTGGCTATTGATTAGAAAGCTTTCTGAAGGAGCATTTTCTTTTGATCTGCATCAGTGTGCAATGATGTCAGTGAAACAAAATAATCTCATAAAATACTACAGATAAACTTTGCCAGGAAATATTTGGAGACACTGACTCCCTCTGTTCTGATAAAAAATATTCAAGTATTCAAGTCATATTAGATATGATTACATTCGGAGCAAAAGATTTTTTCTATGCTGAGTCCTTGCTTTTTTTTTTAGACCCACTTTCATCAAATTCCAACCTGGCAAATAGAATTATAAGCTAGTAGACGTGATTGGAGTATAGTTTGGTCTAAATATGCACACATTTTTATCTGTGCACAAAGTAGTAATTTACCTAAAATGCACAAAATATTCCACAAAATGAAAAACATCAAAAATGGACAAAATAAACTCAAAGGTACTAATCAGATGCCTAATGACCTGACTGGAATCTAAGAATGTCATGTTCAGATCCAGACAATGAACAAAAATGGAAAATAATTAAAAACAGTGAATGAAAATGAACAGAAAATGAATAAAATAATCCACAAAATGTGCAATAACCCACAAAATGCACAAAAATCACATTAAATACTAAATAATGTATAACAAATGCAGTGTGAAGAGGGAAACATTTGGCCACATTGCACTGATTCCTTCCGTTTTGCTCTAAATATATACGTCATGTCAGATATTGATATTAATTTTGTTGCTTCTTTTGGATTCTAGCTTTTTTGTTCTTCCCACCCATATTTTACAATTTTTTTTCAGACCCACTTTTGTAGAATTCCAACCTGTCAAATGTCAATTGTACAAACTAGCAGATGCGAAACTAAATATGCACACATTTTCATCACTGCATTCAAATTCACAACACAAAGCAATAAAAAAATTGAACAAAAGTGTAAAAATAGTCAACAAAAATGGCACAAGAAACATACAGGCAGTGAACTAAAATGCAAAAAATAATCCACGCAGGGAAAAACAAACATGAAAAAGACTGACAAAATAAATAAAAGAACAAAATTGAATAAAATAAACCAAATAGAAAATAAAACTTTAAAATAATCAACAAAATATTACCAAAAATGAAGAAAATGATCAAGGCAATGAACAAAAAAGGAAAAAAACCACAAACAAAATGAATGAAAATAAACCGAAAATGAGGAAAAATAATCCACAAATTCCGTGAAAAAAATCCCATAAAATGCTACATATAAGAAATATAGTGTGAAGAGGAAAACATTTGGCCACTTTGCACTGATTCCCTATTCAGGTCACATCAGATATTGATATGCTATTACATTTGCAGCAAATGCATTTTTGTGATGGATAGTGCAGGCACGACGCTGTTTGTAAAGCAAACAGCGACTCACTCAGCCGTTCCGTTCTTCAGGATGAGAGGTAATGCAACAAAATCCTGCATGTTCGACATTTGTGACTATACAAAACTGCCCCTAATCCAAGTCCCCAGTGTGTAGGGAGGCATGTGTTTGTGTGTGTGTGTGTGTGTGTGTGTGCATCGATTTGTTCACTGTGTAATCCTCGATTGTGACAATGGTCAGTGAGATTAGGGGCTAGAGGCACAGCGTTGGCCCTTTTAGGTGGGTAATGGGCAAAAAAGCATGTTAATTGCCCTTGACTGTTGAAAGTAAATTAATTATTGATCGCTCTCTCGACTCCTCTTCTGTACTTACATACCCTTACAAATCCTTTTATCTCCGGCTTGGAGTAAGAACATTTCCTCTTTTCCCATCATTATGCAGGCTGGCGAACAGGAGGACCACTAGCCAAGCCCTCCCTCCACATGTACCCGTGCAACGTACCGAGATCTGTCAGAGACTCTCACCTCAATACATGCCTTTTCTGATTGTGTGATTTCTTGCCGAGCTCCATCTTACACCTCCTCATTCTTTCTTTGCCACCCGGTCTAATTTCCTTCGTTTCCCCCTGATATTGTTGCTGCTTCCTGTCCTCTGTTCCCCCTCATATTCACACACAGGCATGCCAAGGCACTCATAACGCACACATGCTCTCTCGCCCCCACACACGCAGCTGTTACAAATAAATAAGTGAGCAGATGAATAAAAAACAGGCTCGGGGTCTAAAGGCTGTGGTGGAAATTGATGACAGTGAATGTAAAGGCGTAGAAGCAGCACAGACAACAGCATCATTATTCTACCTATTGATCCCCCCCCCCCCATGCTGCTAAAAGGAAAACGCCACCTTGTTTTTGAAATGAGATATAAACAAAGTCTGACATGATCGAACCAGTTAAAGAAAATCAGTTAAGAAAATATACTCTGCTGGGTTGTTCACATTTACTTAACAAACTCCTACACCAGTGATCATCAACTGGTGGCCAGTGGACCACATTTGGACCATCAGAGCTTCCCATCCGGCACGCAGATCACAACCACAAGCCCAAAAAAGTTGGGATGTGAGTAAAATGTAAATAAAAACAGAATGCAACGATTTGCAAATCTCATGCACCTACTGTATATTTTATTCCCTGTAGAACATAAGCAACTTATCAGATGTTGAAACTGAGACATTTTGCCATTTCATGGAAAATATTAACACCACGACACATCTCAAAAAAGTTGGAACAGGGGCAACAAAAGGCTAAAAAAAAGTAATGGGCACAAATGAAGAACAACGGGAGGAGCATTAGTAGTTCAGGCAGGGGCAGAAGTCTGCCTCGTGTTCTGCCCAATTGTATCTAGGCTCTGCAGGGGGTTCGGGGATCTGCGACAAGCTTGCCCAGATCGTCCCGGAGCATCTCCCAAGCAGAGTCACCACCAAAATAAAATGCATATTTCCTCAATAAACAATTAAAACAGACAAGAGCATCCTGACTGAAATTTGGTTAACCCGTAACAGGTCAGTAGCATGACTAGGTATAAAAGGAGCATTTTAGAGAGACAGAGCCTCTCAGATGTAAGGTTGGACAGAGGTTCACCAATCTGCAGCAGACTGTGTCAGAAAATTCCTCCTCAATGGAAAATGTCTCAGACTTTGAAGATCCCACCATCTACAGTGTATAATATGATCAAAATACTCAGAGAATCGAAGGTCAAAACTGGATGTTGGTGATCTTGGGGCCCTCAGGCGGCAAAAACAGACGTGATTCTCTACTGGAAATCATTGCATAGACTCAGGAACACATCCAGAATTCACTGTCTGCGAACACAGTTCACTGTGCAATCCACAAATACAAGTTAAAGCTGTATCAGCTGTAAAGAAGAAGACATACGTATGAAAAAATACTAGAGTCTTCTGCGGAACAAGGGTCATTTAAAATGTTAAATGCTTAAAATGAGACAAAATGGAAAACTCTTCTGTAGTCAGATGATGATGCCTTTGACTATTTTAAATGAGCTGTGGACCAGAGAAGACCTTGGACATTGTCGTTGCGCACAGAGATTCCTCCTGATTCTCCTGATTCAGATGAATAACAATGGAAAATATGAGTTTTTCCAGTCACACACTATGCAGCCCAGTTTTACCATTGTAAGCTGAATAATTCGATGTAAACTCAACTGGACTCAAGGATTTATACGAAATAAACCAGGTTACTATTATAATTGGAATTGAGTTATTAAGTGTTAGTAAATACTATTGTTTGTTCTGTTTTTAATAATATTGTTTGTTTTGTAAACATATTTATTTCTTGAAAAGCCCATCCAGGGACAAGAGTCGTGAATTAGCTGAATCCTACATACTCTTTGTGCAGAACATCAGATGTTCTATATGTTCACTATCGCTCACTGAACTGTCCCTAACAAATAAGTAATAAAATACAACTAGAAAACTTCTGGACAACTGTAACTGTTGACCCCTGTCCTACTGTGATTCTTCAGGGTGCTACAGAGGGATCAGAGTCTCAGGACGGTAAAAACCTGGTGATGCACTCGCTGGACCTCATCCTGCACCTCTAAGCTACTGAAGAGGCACTGAACTGGCTGGATATCCAGGTAACTCCAGGGACATCACGGTGTTCTTCTATAACAGCTTCAGGATGAGAGTATGTGCCGGATCTACAGGCTCACAGTGGCACCACATCATTACCAGATGTACAGTACTATTTCAGTGATTCTTTTCACACTCTTCAGGAACATGCTGCTGAAGTCTACCGAGGTTCAGTGTGTAACCCACTGCTCTCACCTGCTGCAAATGTCGACATCACTGTTTCCTAGAATTTTCTTCTCTGGGCTGACTTTTTAAAACATGTCAAACTGTCTCAACCCTAGTTTCATAAATCTCCAAATCGTGAGATTGTGTGAATTTGTGCATAAATTGGCTGTGTTTTTACCATTTTTACACATACTTCATAATGTTAACAGCCCTGTAATATGATCTTGAGCAGGTAAACAAGTCATTTGAAGAGAAATGTGTTTAATATATCACTAAAAAGATAGGGACATCAACACACAGTAATTACATTTCTGCAGAAGTATCACACTCTTTTCATCACATCACTAAAACTAAAAGAATATTTTAAGCACAATCATCGAACCATTGGTAACGTTCACTTTGACCAAAAACATAATTCTTGCTTTTAAGGTTTTATGAAATGGTTGAAATGCAAATTTGTTTTTAAACACCAATAATTCTCCAAAGAGCTAGTGTTTGGGAATGGAGGTGAGGATTTTTTAAGACTAAGCTGTATAATAAAAATTTGCAGTGACTTGTAATGTAATGTGTTGTCTTATGAATCCAGGATGGGCAGCTACTTTGTACATCACACTAAAAGCCACAAAGCACAGGGAGCACACACTTCCACCAGAGCAATTTACCATCCCTTTCACAATTTTATTTTGCATCCTTGAAAACAGCACAAAAATACCTCAGTTATTTGAAAACAAATTTGTGTCCAAAACAATAGGAAAGGACCAGGGCTTCTGCAGTGAGGCTGATGCGGAAATAAAGTTCATTTGGCTTCATGAAGCCCTGACTACTGCAGCCTTACACTAGAATTCTCCCTAAAATATGAAGTGAATGCATTTTTGTCATGAGCCATCATGGTCTATTTGTACTTACTTGTACTTGGGATGACATTCATCTGGGCTGCACTGAGTCAGCTTCATCCTGGAGTATAGCAACATCACATGCAGCTACTGTACATCCCACAGCTGATGATCAGCAGCTAGATTGATGCAATCTTCCATCCAGTCTTGATTCCAGCGGCCTATGCCATAGACGTTGGGGCTAGACACTGGTTCCAGATCTCCCTTCACCAATGTCAGCCAAGTCTCCACTTATCCACCTCTTTGCGTTCTCCCAGCCTCTAACAGGGTCAGATAGGGTACGTCCCAGACAAGTTCTTCCCTTTGTTGGTGGCTGACACACCCAAACCACCTTAACCACCTAGCAACCTGGGTTGCGCTGCAGTGCATGCTGCAGCGGCTCCTCGCCGTCGCATTGAGGATGTGATTGGTCCAGCAGCAGAGGGTCATGCAGCGGATACTCTATTGACCTTTTTATGCAGTTTTTTTGGGAAAAAGTCAGGAATATTGGCAGTTTCTCATGGGAGCAGTGTTAATTTTAGCTCAACTATGATTGTTTGTAACTTAAATTAGTCTGTTGAAAGCCAGCATCTGTCATGGTATTGGGGTTTGTTAGTGCCTCGCATGGGTGACTTACACATCTGTGAAGGCACCATTAATGCTAAAAGGTACACACAGGTTTCTGTAGCAATATATGCTGCATCCAAGCAACATCTTTTTCAGGAACATCCTTGCTTATTTCAGCAAGATAATGCCTAATTTTAGCTTGAGTATGTTTGTTTGTAACTTAAATTAGTCTGTTGAAGTTGCTGTAACTTTAGAATTCTACTGGCCAAGGGATGGACTAATGAATTTTACGTAGCTTTTTTTAAAAAAATCATAGAATGTATATGAATCTCAAAACCCAATAAAGATTCATCAACAAACTGTTGATTTACATCAAGTAAAGTATAGTAAAATTATTGTACAGTGGTACCTCGCATAAAGAACTCTTCTGACAACGTAAAATTCGCATACTGAAGAAAAAACTGCAAAAAATGTCCCTTGCACAACAAATTTTAAATCAGAGAACGAATAGTCACTTCTGAGTCTTGGCGAAGCTAACAGCCTTTAGCGAAGCTAACTCAGGCTAATGTCTAACAGCCATTAGCCTTTAGTCACTTCCGGGTCTCGGACTTGAAAGACCTGGAAGCTAACAGCCGTTAGCCAAGCTAACAGAGGCTAGCGGCTAACAGCCATTAGCTTGTGTTATGGACAAAAAGCCTAGAGCTCTGTGATGAACTGGCAAATCATTCCCTGAGTGTACCCTGCCCCCCCCTCCCCCCGCCCCTGACCCTTGCGAAGATGAAGGGGTAGAAAATGGATGGATGGACTTTTTAAGACAACTCATCAAAGCAAATATTTTAATCAACAAATCACATGTCAGCAGTGCAATGCATTTAGGCACACAGTTAAGACGAGCTACTGAAGTTTTAACTGAATATGAGAATGAAGTAAGATGATTTTCACACACAACCACCTCTAGGGTTTACAGAGGATAGTCTGAAAAAGACATAATATCCAGTGAGCAACAGTTCTCTGAATGAAATGACCTTGCTGATGCCAGAGGTCAGAGGAGAATGGTCAGACTGGCTGATGAATGGAAATGATGGAAAGACAACAGCAACTCAAATGACCACTGGTTGCAAGCAGAAGAAGATCACACATGGTGCCCCTCCTGTCAGTTAAGAACAGGAAACTAAGGCTACAATTCACATGGACTCAGTAAAAGTGGTCAGTGGATGACTGGAAAATGTGTCTTTGTCTTAGTGAGTGTGGATTGCTACATTTGGATGTTATGGTAATGATTGACATCAGCAACATTAAAGCATGGATCCATCCTACCTGGTATCAACTCTTCAGGCCGCTGGCGGGGACACATTTTGGGACCTTTAGTTCTAACTGTGCATTGTTTAAACACCACTGCCTTCCTGAGTATTATGGCTGACCACATCCATCCATTTATGACCACTGTTACAACTCCTTAAGATACAAATAAAGAATGTAACTCGGACAGTCAGACGCATGGCCAGACAGGGATTGATGTAAAAGAAAACAATACATTTTATTTGTGACAGCTATTATGTCATCAAAATCAGCTCAGCTGTCAAAGTGGTAAAGGGGAGGGGAGAAGGGACAAGGGTGTGTGTGTGTGTGTGTGTGCCAAATAAAATACAAACTTACATGAAATGAAGCCTAAACTATGGATACTCCAAATGAATAAAAAAGAACAAAACTCCTGAACTATGCTAATAAATGAAACTACTGTAATCAAAAATATAATAAGTGGACCACCCAACTTACCTAGTGTGTATAGCAAAAACACACTATGTGCAATGTACAGGGTATCCCCAGCTGACCTGAAGCCCAATCCTTCAAAGTACCAGGCAATATAACAAATTTGTTCTAACTACTGTAAGTCCCTACAACAATGCAATGTCACACTGCTTCAAAACAAACACAAAATAGATGGCAAGTCTCCATATACAGTTTTCTCTAGGTCAACAGCAGGCAACAGCTCAGGTGGGATGACAGGCAGAGAGTGAGCTTCATCCACGGGCCCTGCTTATAAAGGTCTTAAAGCTGATTAGCTGGAGTGGAGGCAGGAACCCTTGAATGTAACAACCACAGTGTACCATCTTATGATAGGAGGTCCAACCCAGTACGAGCAACGTTTACCTCATAAAGTGGTCAGTGACAGATTAATTCTTTGCATGCTACTAAAATGTCACACAAGACATTTGAGATTGTGGTGAAGAGAATATTAATGTAGAAGTCAGTGGTTGGGGTGGTTATGGTGGCACAACAAAACTCAACTTCTCAAGTTCAAGTCCAGGGAGAATGCACTGTTTCATGCTTAGTAAACTCTCTGGCTATCCCTTTTACCCTAACCAATACGTTTTATGCCTAAACATAATGAAACTGCAACCTGCGGTGATCTGCAGTGGATGTGGGGGGACACAGGGCTGACCTCAGCACCCCGTAGTACTTGTTCAAAATAGCGTGAGAGGGGGTTGCTTCTGAAACACTTAAGAGTCATATCCTTGGCTAAATTTTCTATAATCTGAATTTGATGCTAAGATGAAATGCTAAAGTCTTATTTCTATGAAATAAGACTTAAGCATTAGAATGAATATTTTTTGTGGCTCTAGACACATTTCTTTCTTTCTTTCTGTCCAAAAATGGCTCTTTAGATTGTAAAGGTTGACGGCCCCTGATCTAGGACCAGGAAGGGGTACCTAATAAAGTGTTCAGTGAGTGTAGCATGTAACACTACTTTTACTTGAGGACTGTTTTCTCTACCCATGATTCACTATAGCTGGGTATGTTTCAGTCCTTTTGCACCAACACTGAGGCGTTGTTGCACTCGAAGCTGCTTCCATGACTTTGATCGTCACGCACTCTGTGGTCCTGCACCAATGTCATGAATAAAATTCGCTTCACATTCATTGCACTTGGTGGCTAAAGCTATTCATATTCTGATGTCTTTATCATCTAAGGACCTTGAATCCTCCTGTAGCATTTCGACTATGATAATTGAGAGAGAGATTTAGACAGATCTAAGGCTTTTCTGTGTCCTCTGTGTTGGCAGGGAGGTGTTCATCTCTTTATGGCTCGGATCTTTATGGTGATCTAATCTCTCGCATTTAGGCTTTTGGTCAGTTGAATTATAGTCTTTCAATTTCTGAATGATAAAGCAGTTTCTTTTTAGCTGAGGTTTATTCACTGAGCCATTTCGATGACTCGCCTTGAAGAAAGTTCGAGGCAGAAAGTTGTCTCCTACAAACCTAATTACTTCTAGTTTTTTCTCGTGGACTCATCTTAATTCCCTTTAGATGGACAATAAAAGAACAGATAATCTAAAATATTAAAAGCCAGAGGGGACAAATGTACACATAATTTTAACTCAAGTAAATGTATGAATGTACATGCATTAAATGTGCTCAGAATAATATTAAAAAAGCATTTCTAATTGCTATGGCTGAACCTCACATCATCCACGTCTCACTGTTAGTAACCCTTTCATGCATGAGTCCACTACACTGCCCTGCTGTCATGACAGAACATACTGACCGGAGCGGGAGACTCAAAAGCAGGACTCAGAGTAAAGTTCATGGTAAATAAGTT
>JAQQAE010005377.1:0-17685 GCA_029823295.1 Pseudamia nigra | reverse complement strand
CAGAGTTTTTCATGTGACTTTCACACAAACAGACACTGTTCTCCACATTACATACATTCTCCCATTGCTAATACATAGTCTGCTGAGCATTTAGAGCCAGACCGGTGAACTAATGTTATGTTATCAGCAGCCTTCTTTCAAGTAACTCAGACATGTCGGGAGCTAGCGAGCTATGAGCCAGCAGAGCTGCTGCTAATGTTTACTCCACTCTTAAGTTATTCTACTGCACACTGTAATGTTGGTAGTAATTGTGAGATATAGAGCACCGGGAGAGTTTTCTGCGTTTACCGTTGACACGTTTGCTCTCCGGAGCTTTTCCACACAATAAAACTTGACCTCTCCGCTGTGTGTGTGTGTGTGTTGACATCTTCCGCTTCAGTGGCTCTGCCACTTGCGCATACTGTGGTTTGCTTAACCAATCAGATGGCACGGTGGGCTGAACAATGCTGGAGACAGAAGTGGCAGAGGAGAGAGGGGCAGCAGCATCTGACCCGAAATAACCCAGTTTTTAATTGATTTCTTGATATCAGCCCATCGGATTTTTTTAAAAACACAGATGCACATCAAAATTCCAAATCTTGGCCCCGATAATCAGCCTGGCCGATAATTGGTCAACCTCCAGCAACATTCAGTAACCCAATTTCAGTAGAACATTTCAAGGATGCGAGTTTCATTTAGAAATAGTGAGTCAATATTAGTAACCCCCACAAGAAGTACACATTTTACTCAGGCATAGCACAAATCACCACTCTTTCACTGAGTAATGGTCTAGGTGTGTGAACTGAAGTTAAAATTAAACATTTTTCTATTGTCCACCTCAGAGAGGATATTAGGCATCATGCCAAAAACAAAAGAAATTAGCTTATATGTGGGAGGGATTGTTGGACACAAAGCAGGGAAGGATATGCAAAGTTATCGGTGTTTTGAAGTATCCACAACTGGAGTGAGAAGCATGGGAAACAATTTGAAAAGATCAGGTTTTCATATGGGGGCTAATAATTTTGACCTCTACTGTATGTGAAACGTATGCAAAAGTTTGCAAGTACAAAATGAAAATGGGAAAAATGCCATTTTTGTAAAGACTTGTATACACCTTACAACTTTGCCATGCAAATTACAATTCTTACAATATTTTCCCATATCTAGTTAAGGACATGGATTTAATTTCTTGTCCCCCAGAATGAGTGTTAAATGTTACATTGCCCTTCTTTGTGGTGAATGACACATGACATTTGTGCAGTTATTATAGCAGGCCTGTTGTATGTTGTTAAAATGATCCAATGTTGTAACACTTAAAGCTCTTTCTATTTTCTTCTCTTTGATGTGAAAAGCAGAAAGATATTCATATTTAAGATGTACTCCATCATTTTAAGAGTTACACTGGTATATGTAAATGGTATGGCTCTGCAGTCATGCAGATTAAATGTTTTCTGTAAAAGTACTGCGTATGGGGCGCTTCGGTAGCTCACCTGGTAGTGCGCACCCACAGCAGCCTGGGTTCGAATTCAGATGTATGCAACTCTCTGTGCTCTTTTCCCTGATTTCCTGTCTCTCTGACTGTTACTGAAAATGCCATCCCCACCCCCAAAAATGAATTGAGTATGGGCTAGTGATCTGTGCCACGTTGACCCACTATCGCTTCATCTTTGCACTGTATTATCTTTTTTTTTTTTTTTCTTTTCTTTACTAGGTTCCTGCCACACGTGAAGTTTTGGGTTCTCTTCCGAATGTGTTCAGTGCCCTCTGCCTGAATGCAAGAGGTCTCCACTCATTTGTTCAATGCCAGCCCTTTGAGCGCCTCTTCAAAGTGCTTTTGTCTCCTGACTACCTGCCTGCCATGCGAAGGCGACGCAGCTCCGACCCATTGGGTAAGTTGGATTTGTGTCATTTTTAAATCATTCTCTGTGCTACACGCTTTAGTGGATGACATGTATGTTGTATACTTCAGGGGACACTGCATCAAATTTGGGCAGTGCTGTCGATGAGCTTATGCGGCACCAGCCCACTTTGAAAACTGATGCTACTACTGCCATTATTAAGGTAGTGATCCTAATTGATTGACTTTTTATTACAAGTGCTCCTTCAGTTGCTGCCACATCATCAGGCGGGGTTGCTAAATCTAAATTTATGTTACAGTTACTGGAGGAGATCTGTAACCTTGGCAGAGCTCCTGAGTACATCTGCCAGAAACCATCTATCCAGAAAGCAGATGGTACTGTTGCGGTGCCACCAGCACGATCCAGTCATGCAGCTGAAGAGGCTTCTAGTGAGGATGAAGAGGAAGAGGAGGCCCTTCATACCTTCAGTCAACAGCAGGGGGAACCAGAGAGCAACAGACAGTCAGTGCCACTTGAACTGTATGACGCTGAGTTCATAACACAGTAGAATAGAATAGAGCAACAACTCCCTTTAGACCTCTTTTTATTTATTTTATTACATTTCACAGTTTTTACTTGATGGATATAATTTTGGTGATTGTTGGTTTTCTTTATGTAGGGTGGTGGGCACTGAAGAAAGGATACCCATTCCTCTTATGGATTATATCCTGAATGTTGTGAGTATTGCCTCATTCGCAAGTTTAAATCTGTTTGAGATTGCATAAATACTGTTTAAGATTTGTTAATCAGATCCGGCATCACTGATTTGGAATGCACATGTCTTTCAGATGAAGTTTGTGGAATCGATATTAAGTAACAACACCACAGATGACCACTGTCAAGAGTTCGTCAACCAGAAGGGGCTGCTACCTCTGGTTTCTATTCTGGGCCTGCCCAATCTGCCTATAGACTTTCCCACCTCAGCTGCCTGTCAGGCTGTGGCTGGTGTCTGCAAGTCCATACTGGTGAGAATAAAAATGCCACAATTATAGTTCTTTAATGTTTTTAATCAGGAAAAATACACATCACTTAACACCAAACACTCTTGTAGACTCTCTCCCATGAGCCTAAGGTCCTTCAGGAGGGCTTGTGCCAACTGGATAGTATTCTAACATCCTTGGAGCCACTTCATCGGCCAATCGAGGTGCCTGGGGGTTCTGTACTTCTCAGAGAACTGGCTAATGCAGGCCATGTCACTGATGCTACATTGTCTGCACGTGCCACACCGCTGCTGCATGCTCTTACAGCAGCGCATGCCTATATCCTCATGTTTGTCCATACTTGCAGAGTAGGACAGGTAAGTATTTCTTAAAACCTCATTGTTAAGTTTATTTTGTGATAGCTTTTGAAGGTTTAACTATAGTGATTTAGTGCTGACACCACTCTGCCCATTTTAATAAAATATACTAGTCATGGGTTTCCACATTAAAACTTAAACTGGAGACAATTTTGTTTATACCACTGAGAATTTTGTGTGCCATTTTAAAAGAAGAAAAGTAAAATGCAGAATGTTCTTATTTTTATTTTACTAAGGGTATTTCATGTAAACTTAATTTTGTTGAGGTGTTTTTAAAAGGTTGACAGTTCTCATGCCTATGAGTATTACAAACAATGAAAACCTGAGTCTGGTTCATATTCAGGCTCACTCTTGTTTCAAAATTAGATTAATTTCTGAGCATTCCAAACATGTCCTTTACTTTTTTGAGCAGAGTGAAATCAGGGCTATCTCAGTCAACCAATGGGGTTCCCAGCTGGGCTTAAATGTTCTCAACAAGCTCAGTCAGCTTTACTGCTCTCTGGTATGGGAAAGCACTGTACTACTCTCCCTCTGCACACCTAACAGGTAAATTTGTTTTAATGTATGAATTTGTGTGAATTTTACGCTGGGATCAATAAAGTATCTGCCTAGCTATCTCTATACACATTGATTTTTATTTAGCAGTCACCTGTAATTATTTTAACTTATTTTCCACTGTCAACCAGTCTGCCTCCAGGTTGTGAGTTTGGCCAGGCTGACATGCAGAAACTGGTACCTAAAGAAGAGAAACCGTCTGGCAGCACCACAGCAACCACATCCTCTGGCTCCAGGAGAAATGGTAATATAAGTTGTTGGTAAATTATAACAGGAATATTGTGACATATCCATGAAAAATTCTCCGTCAACTCAGTCTCTATCACCTTTATGAAACAGAGTCGGAAGCAGTATCTGTTGATTCCACTGCAAGCGGATTATTGGAAGGCATGGGTCTAGATGGGGATACACTGGCTCCCATGGAGACTGACGAGCCCACTGCAACAGACCCCAAGGCCAAATCCAAACTCACCCCAGCTATGGCCACTCGTATCAAACAGATTAAACCTCTACTATCTGGTAAGATCATTTCAGTATTTCATGCACTGTATTCTGCAGTTTCTATCAAGACAAGTCTGTATGTTGAAAACTGACACTATAAGAGGAATAGTGTACCCATTGTTTTACTCAGTGTGTTGACATCCAATTATGGAGGTGTCACTATGATGAGAGCATGCAGCCATATGGTGAGAGAGCTGCCATGCACAGAACTTCTTCTTCTCCTTTGGCTGCTCCCCTCAGGGGTCGCCACAGTGAAATACCAATGATTCGCATGTTTGATCTGCCATGCACAGAACAGAGGTGCTATTTTCTGACCTTCAGTGGTCAGACTTTAAAACCTCCAGTCTGTTGCAGTGCAGCATGCTGACTGGACTTGGATGGAAATGTAGGCCACTGCTAACCGTGCTATGTGTGTGAATCACTTAGTTAGATGTTACTACAAAGCCTAATTTAAGTATGTTAATCAAGAGCACCTTCTCATAATTTGTCAAAACAATGGACAGAGTGTCATAGACAACTAAAATCAGTGACTGATAATTTTATGGTTAATGTAACCCCTGTCCGGAGTCTTGGATGTTGTTTAAAATCCATCATCAACTTGTTGTTATTTCATATGTTTTTTTTCTCCTAGCTTCATCTCGACTCGGCAGGGCACTGGCTGAGCTCTTTGGCCTGTTGGTGAAACTATGTGTAGGCTCCCCAGTGCGCCAGCGCCGCTCCCACCATGCAACAAGCACTGGCACTACTCCCACACCTGCTGCACGAGCCACTGCTTCTGCCCTCACTAAACTGCTCACCAAGGGTCTGAGCTGGCAGCCTCCACCATACACACCCACACCACGGTTTAGGTAAAAAAAACAAAGACTCTACCATCTTGCTATTATTTCCATGTACAACTGCAATAGACTTATGACCTTTTATTTCTCCAGGCTGACCTTTTTCATCTGCTCTGTGGGCTTCACATCTCCCATGCTGTTTGATGAGAGGAAGTACCCCTACCACCTCATGCTCCAAAAGTTCTTTTGCTCTGGAGGGCATGATGCCTTATTTGAGTAAGTTCTGTTCTATGCAGTAAGCTGAGATTAAGACCAATATTTCTTTTGAATTGTACATAGTAACCATTTAACAATTATATTAATAAATATACAGCACATTTCACAGACAGTCACAAAGTGCTTAACAATGAAGTCACAAACAATAAAAACAGGAGACAAGGGAAACCAGAATAAAACCAGGACAAAGCAGAAATGAAGGAATAAAAGAGTGAAAGTGAAAGAGCCGACAATCACTAAAAGCAAATTAATGGGAAAGAAAAGAGTTGCCTAAAAACCTGCCTAAATAAAAATGTTTTAACCTGTTGTCTAAATTAGGCCTCAGATTGGCCTGACAGTGAGGGGGAGGGCATTCCAAAATTTTGGAGTCATGACTTGAAAAGCTTCATCGCCACAATGGACAACCAACAGCTGCTGACCTGAGGACCACAATGGCCGAGAGGGGGAGTGCAGCTTTAAGGGGTCCACAAGATGGGGAAGGTGCTGAACCATGTAAAGCTCTAAAACTTAGTTTTAGAGTTGATTTTAAATTTCGAATCCCAACAGGAATGAATGAAGATCAGATAAAGTAGGAGTGATGCGTGATCTATTAGCTTTAGCTTTGCTGTGCCATTATGGATAGACCAAAGGATTTAAAGAAGTTATTGTTAGGCAAGAATATAGAAATTCACAGTAATCCAGACATGAAAAAATGAAAGTGTGAACAAGCATCTCCAGTTCCGTCCTTGAAATAACAGATCGCAGCTTTGCAATATTTCTCAGGTGAAAAAAATGCAGAACTGGGTCAAGGTTCTGATGTGATGATCAACATTCAACAACTGAGCAAATTTTTAGTTTATTTCAGACAAAAACGAATTCAAAACATAGGGGGGGGTGAAACAAAACATCGAACAATTGATGTGTCTCAAAGGGAGTAGGAAGAAGCTATTGCTTATATAGTCCTACCCCCGTTTCCAGTCCTCAGTCTGTGCCTCATTACATAATGCATACTATTAGAAAGAGTCTGTGGAAGCATACACTGCCTGGCCAAAAAAGGGCACCACCTGGATTTAACTAAGCAAATAGGTACAAGCCTCCCATTGGATAATTTATGCATGGGTCATTATGTTTCAGCTGGCAACAAGTGATATAAGGATAGTGGGGAACCAGCATCTTCGAAGAAAAAATGTGGTTGGAAAAAAAAGTCTTGAATGATCATGACCAGTAATCACTTAAATGTGTGGTGAAATCAAATTATAAAAAAACAACAGTAGACCTCAGGACTATATTTAATAGTGAAACCAAAAGCATTTCCACACACACAATGCAAAGGCAGCTTAAGGGATTGGGACTAAATAGCTGTGTAGCCTTAAGAAAACCTCTTATCAGTGAAGCTAATGAGAAAAAAAGGCTTCAGTTTGCTAGGGAGCATAATATTTTGTTGGGCTGCCTTTAGCTTTGATTATGGCACACATTTGCTGTGTCATTGATTCAGTAAGCTTCTGCAATGTCTCAACATTTATTTACGTCCAGAGTTGCATTCATTTTTTGCTAAGATTTTGAATTGATGGAAGAGTCAGACCACTGTGCAAAGTCTTCTCCAGCACATGAAAGGAAACGCTTTTACTTTCACTATTAAACATAGTCCTGAAGTCTACTGTTGTGTGTTTTTTTTTTACAATTTGATTTCACCACACATTTAAATGATTACCGGCCATGATCATTCAAGATTTTTGTCCAACCACATTTTTTTCTTTGAAGATGATGGTTCCCCAATATCCTTATCACTTGTTGCCAGCTGAAACATAATCACCCATACAGAAATTATCCAATGGGATGCTAGTACCTATTTGCTTAGTTAAATCCAGGTGGTGACCTTTTTTTGGCCAGGCAGTGTACATATACACCACAACTGTGAACATACTTACACCTGTGTTCTATATCCCCTATAGGCCACGATATAATTGTTTCTCTGTATACTTGTACACACCGGTGTATACACACACTCACGGAATCTGATGGTTCAGTGTCAAAGACTGAACTAAGACATGAGATGAGGACTGAACATTTATCCAAATCTGAAGCCATCAGATCATTGGAAACTGTAAGGAGGGCTATTTCGGTATAATAACGTTTTCTGAAACGAGATTAATATTTATCCAGTATATTATGCCTCTAAAACTTTTAGAAGTTGTGACCCAACAACTTTTGGAGATGAACGGTAATTTAGAGATGGATTGATAGTTTGAAGGTATGGATGGGTCAAAGTTGGTTCCTTTAACAATGGTTGAACAACCGCATGCTTAAAATGGGGACACCACCTGATAATGAGCAGTTTATCTAAAGATGCAACGGAAGGACCAACGGCGTTAAAAGCTTTAAAGAATAGGGATGTTGGTAAAATATCAGCCGGGCTCAGAAGGCTTCATCTGACTCATAAGTTTGGACATGTCATCGAAAGTAACCAGTTGAAAAGATTGTGACTACCTTTTTCTAACAGCGTTTTCATTTGTTGTGTTGTATACAGGACGTTTAATTGGGCTCTGACAATGGGTGGCAAGGTGCCAGTGTCTGAGGGTTTAGAGCATGCTGATCTGCCGGATGGGACAGGAGAGTTCTTGGATGCTTGGCTGATGCTAGTGGAGAAGATGGTAAACCCCAGCACTGTGCTGGATTCACCGCATTCCCTGCCAGCCAAAATGCCTGGGGTAACACCCACAATGCCTCAGTTCAGTGCCCTTCGATTCCTCATTGTCACTCAGAAGGTAAGTACCCTCTTGCTGAAACATGGGAATTCTTGCTTACATTTCATAAAATGGTAACCTCCTTTGTTAGAGGGTTAACATGTGAAAATGAGACTGAATCCAAAAAAGCAGCTGTCAACAGATTCAAGACACAGTTCTGTCTGCCATGTTATTTCATTACCAGAATGTTAAACTTTTTTTCTTATCTAAAGTTCATTTTGTAAAGTTGTTCTACTTTTGTGGTATCCTTTAATGGCATTTTCTTACCCATACCACAGTTAGTTTTCACAAGTTACTAATACAGCAGAATGTGGTTTGCCTTCACTCTCCTTAGGAACATGGTAAACATGACCCTGTTGAAAGGCATCATGTTACATGTTTTTTGCGTACATTATTTGCTGTTTGGGATTTTTCACGTGTTTATATTTATTATTAAACGCTGTCTTTTATTCACCAAGGCTGCATTCAACTGCATCCGCAGTCTGTGGAATAGGAAGCCACTGAAAGTGTATGGAGGCAGAATGGCTGAGTCCATGCTGGCCATCCTCTGTCACATACTGAGAGGGGAGCCTGTTATCCAGGAGCGGCTAGCCAAGGAGAGAGAGGGGACAGTGCGTCCAGATGAGGAGGGTGCCTCTACTGGTCCTCTGGGAGCCAGTGGAGCCCCTGGAGTATCTTCAGGCAGCGAAGGACCTGCAGCTACAGGATCAACTTCTGGAGGGCCAGCAGGGGGATCAGCTGACGATTCCTCAAACTCTTCTACCCGCCGTGAGCCCCAGGTTAACCAGGCTCAGCTGACACAAGTATGTTGGAAAGCTGTCTGAACTCTCCCAACTTTTATAACTTTGCTTTCCTTTTTGGTAGCTCCTTTTAACCACTGTTTGAGTACACACTTTATCACTGTTTTTCAGTGGTTTTGTGATGGTGGTAGTCTAGCTGGTTTTTAATGCAGCGTCATGCTGTGCCATTACGGAAGGCAGTTTTGACAGCACAGGTTAACTGAATAATTGTATATTAAGGCGGGTCTGTGAGTAAAACACTAAACCAGACCTGCTGTGTTTACCAATCTTCCTCCTCCATATTCTGCATGAACTGAATACTTAGCCACCATTTGTTTCATAACAGGGAAGATGCAGAGGGAGAGGGAGGCACATACAGGTCCGCCAGCAGCAGCTCCAGCAGGTATAAGAGCCATCAGAGAGAAATTGAAAGGACACAGGGTGGGAGTACAGAGCAGGAGATGTGTATATGGAAGGAGAATGAAGTATAAGAGGACAATTCATATGGGGATTTAAAATTGATCAAGCAGAACACTGCATATTATTGTGAAGGGAGGAAAGTTCCATGCAACTATTAGTTAAAAAGGAAAAAAGGATTAACTAAATGGGGTTTTTCTTATCCTGTTTAGTTGTATTTTTGTCGATTTTCTTTTACTCTTTGCACCATTTTCACCAGTTATAATTTAAGCCTTTTAATTTCCCCTTCCATTTTGCTCTTCTTTCATTGCACTAGGTTTACTCTTAACATTTTTTTCTGTTGTATTCTAGTTGATGGATATGGGTTTCTCACGAGAGCATGCCATGGAGGCTCTACTGAACACTAGCACCATGGAACAGGCCACAGAGTACCTCCTCACACATCCTCCTCCACTTCTTGGTGGAGCAGTAAGAGTAAGCTTTCACAGATCAAAAGACACCACCTTAGTCTTAAGAAGTTTTAAGTGTTAAAGCTAACATGTTGCACTTGATGCATTTAGGACTTGACTATGTCTGAAGAGGACCAAATGATGAGGGCTATTGCCATGTCTCTCGGACAGGAGGTCAGCATGGAACAGCGTTCTGACTCTCCAGAGGTATACCTGCTTTGCTGCTCATATTACTGGGAGAAACTGTGTTGAAAGCATCTGTTACAAAATGCATCCAAAGGAGTTAATAACTGGCAGTACACTTAAATGGGTATTCATATTGTTTCCCTGTCTCCCTCAGGAAGCGGCACGTCGGCGAGAAGAAGAAGATAGGAGAGCTAGGGAGCGGGCAGAGGAGGAAGAGGCCCGCTGCTTGGAGCGCTTCATGGAGGCTGAACCACTGGACCCCCAGGAGTTGCATGCCTTTACTGACTCGATGCTGCCAGGGTGCTTTCATCTTCTGGATGAGCTACCTGATACTGTCTATCGTCTCTGTGATCTATTAATGACTGCCATCAAAAGGAGTGGCCCAGAGTACAGAGATGTTATCCTTGGCCAGGTTGTTCACCAGGTCAGTACATAAATGCATGTCTATGACAAGTCTGTCTGTAAGAAATTACGGAGCTTTACACATGCAATATATTTCTATAATTAGATGTAGTACTTTGAGACCATGAAAGATGTGTTTCTGATATGTACAGTTAAGTTACTGGCCCTTTGTCCTGTGTGGAATGTTTTACATAAAGGTGTACTATGAAGGGTTGTCATGATACAAAAATTTCAAAGTCTATCGATACCTGGGAAAATATTTGATAGGCGATACCATTATCGATACCGCAGGGATAAATTTACAAATACTTAAAAGGCATAAAAAATATTTTTTACATGAAAACCTGAAAAAAGCTTTTTCAGTCTTAACATGGAATATGCTTTCTCAACAGAACTGCAGATGCTAGTTAATCTAAAAATGAAAAAAAATGTTTTAAGACTTTCTGAGGTATTATTCTTTTACCTTAGCATAAATAATCCAAAAATCTAAATTAACAATAGCAAAAATATGCAAACACTTGTCTGAGGTAGTGCAAAAAGAAACTGGTTTTCTGAAGTAATGCAAACTGCAAATAACAAAAATGGCAACAATGACAACTATTTTGGTTGTCTGAGGGAACAGACAAAAGAATCAACAATTAGAACAATAGTTTGAGGTATTAAACTGTGCAATTAAACAACAACCAGTTAAAGGAAACATCACACAACTGAAATGCTTTATTCTCAGTTACACTTTTTTTCAGGCCGAAATTGAAATATGCACATATTTATTGAGTGCATTTTACTCTATGAATGCTTGTTTGTTGCACACCAACTCTGTCAACGAAGCTTTATGTTGTGCTGCTCAACTTCATTGCCACCACTTTAAAAGCACTGTTTGCACGCAGGCTTGTCTATCTTTCAGTTTCCCTTCTTCGTTTGCCTCGTATGCAAGATATTTCCAGTACTGTGTAACATTTGTCTGTTTGTACGCTCATGTGACGTTGGTATTGGAGGCTTTGTTGTGATGGGAGCCTGTGTCCTTTCTAAGTTAATTGTGTTGTACAGTACAACCACTGTAGAGTCATGTAAGTGGGCAACAGAGGCATCAGGGGAAAGCTGTCAGATGCACATAGCTGAAATAATTTGTGATTATAGACGGAAATATTTTTGTCTGTTTTTGTTAATATTAATGCACAATAATTACAAGCAGAATCACATTAAAATATGCTGCATGTAAATGTCTTCAAATGATCTAATCCTACAATCCATGCAAACCATGTTGTAATACAAAAGCACCACATGCTTATATCTCTGACTGTATGTTGCTTGTAGGTGTGGGAGGCAGCAGACGTTCTTATCAAGGCAGCTGTGCCCCTGACAACCAGTGACACAAAGACAGTGTCTGAGTGGACCAGACAGATGGCTACACTGCCCCAGGCCTCAAAATTGGCAACTCGGATTCTGCTGCTAACGTTGCTCTTTGAGGTAAGACACATTTAACTCTGTGGTGGTGGGACTCTTTGGTCATTAGTTAATTAAGTACAATAAATTGTGTAATTTTCTGTCCTGGAAGGAGCTGAAGCTGGTGTGTGCTAGAGTGGTGGAGAACAGTGGCATTCTTGATTTGCTGATTAAGCTGCTTGAGGTGGTGCAGCCTTGTCTGCAGGCTGCCAAAGAACAAAAAGACATCCAGACACCAAAGTGAGTGCTGCACATTCCTAGATATTTTGATTGCACAATGTAACATTTTGCAAAGGTTGTACAAGTGCAACCCAAAACTGGTCTGTTTATTTTTTATTAATGGTAAATCTGTTTTTGCTGCAGATGGATCACACCTGTATTGCTGCTCATTGACTTCTATGAGAAAATGGCAGTGTCATCAAAACGCAGAGCACAGATGAACAAGGTAGACATCACGCTAGTGATAGATAGATGCACAGATACTTTATTGATCCCATAAAGGGAAATTCACAAAGAAAACTACCAAAAGTAGATGGCAGTAAAGATTAGCTGTATGCTATTCTTTAAGTCCTGTTAGAAGCAGTCATGAGCTATCGGCAAGCAAGACATGAAACCTATATACTTGGTTGGTACTCATCTCTTCATCTTGAATGATTTGGACATAGATGAAAGACACTGCATTAAATACATTCTACAGCTTAAACAGCAACACTGTCAGCATATATTATGGTTAACAGTTTTGATACAGCATTGCTGGAATAAGGTGCATGTTACATTTGTTTTATGTGCATCCTCTTTTTTTTTTCTGTGAATGTGAAATTTTTATTCTGTCTAATTTTAGTATCTGCAGCCTAATGGCAATAACTGGCGATGGTTTGATGACCGCTCCGGCCGCTGGTGTAGTTACAGTGCATCAAACAATAGCACCATAGACTCAGCATGGCGAGCTGGAGAGAGCAGTGTCCGTTTCACAGCTGGACGACGGCGATACACTGTGCAGTTCAACACCATGGTGCAGGTATATGCCAATGCTTAACTCAATTCTAGGGAATACTGCAATTTATTTTTTTTATTCTTTGGTTGGTTGGTGAAATATGGTTGCTTGTCTGAGTAAAACTGTTCCACTGGGCAGGTTAATGAAGAGACTGGTAACAGGAGGCCAGTGATGTTGACTGTCCAGAGAGTTCCTCGCATGCCCAAGCCTGCCAAGTCAAGTAGCATGACAGACTCAGAGAGAGAAGACGGAGAGAGGAGCAAAACTGAAGAGACTCAAACTGATGTAGATTCTGGGACAGCAGTGGAGATGAGTGCTCCTAAAGGGGATTCAAGCCAACTGAAAGAGAGCACTGCTGGGTCCTCATCTTCCCTGGAGCCTGACCTCTCCCGGGGTTCTGATATTGTTGTGCAAGGCCTGAGCGAAGACATGACCACGATTCTTATCCGGGCCTGTGTCAGTATGATCAGTGTTCCCGTCGACCCAGACACTCTTCATGCAACGTTGCGTCTCTGTTTGCGCCTTACTCGCAATCACCACTATGCTATGATGTTTGCTGAGCTGAAGAGCACACGGATGATTTTGGGCCTCACTCAGAGCTCTGGCTTCAACGGATTTACTCCCCTTGTTACACTGCTTTTCAGACACATCATAGAAGATCCGGCCACACTCCGCCATACAATGGAAAAGGTCAGGGCCAGCTTCGTATGTATGAAGTAGTGTTGATAGTTTGTTGATTATTTACTGTGATATCCAACATTTATCACCATTATTTTTATTATCTGATTAAAATACATGCACTTACTAGTGCATTTCTTTTGCTCTGATGCAACTACCACTAAATAAAACTTAAGTTTAAGTACAAGTACAACTAATTGTACATTAACAATAGATAATTACAATTAAACCAGGGGTCTGTCTAGCATTATAAGGCATGTGTGAAGTACCTAGGCATTTGGGCCACTACCAAAGCCTAATAAATGTACCTTTTTAATGTGCAGAGCTTCAAAATTAACCAAATAACTTAATAATAATGAGGGTTAAAGATGTCTAAAAAATATACAAGGTTGTTCAGGAAGACAACATTGAAGAAAATCTCATTTAACCTGTAAATTGTAAGTTGGCTAAAGAAATGTTGCAAGCTTCTTGTACTCAAGATTTATTTTAGTACCGGTGTATATTTTAAAACAAGTTTTATCTTGGTGTGGGTAAAAAAAACTTGCTGTTCCAAGCAAATCTGGATTAACCGCTGCTTTGTTTTTACAAAAAATATGACATCTTCTGCATAGTTACTCATCTATGTTCATACCACAAACAATTTAATTTTTACTGTAGGTGGTTAGGTCAGCTGTGACCAGTGGAGCAGGAAGTACCACCTCGGGAGTCGTGTCGGGTAGTCTTGGTTCCAGGGAAATCAACTATATCCTGCGTGTCCTGGGTCCAGCTGCGTGCCGTAATCCTGAATGTTTTGCAGAAACTGCCAGCAATTGTGTTCGCATTGCTTTACCTGCACCTCGTGGCGCTGGCACAGGTTAGTGTGCAAGTGGTGGTTAATGTGGATGAGGGTTTATGTTCATTTATGTTTCAAGCAATGATGTGTCAGCTTTTTTGTTTGTAGCTGTGTGAGTTTTGTTATGACTGATATTTGATGCATTATATCCTTTATTTTTTTAATAATTTTATATCTTTTGTTGGACCCCAGGAAGAATGGCTGCAGTTGTTTGTTAGGGTTAATGAGGATCCTTATAATAAACAAAATTAATATACAGTGTATTTTATTGAAAACTTGTCAAGAAAAACCCAGTGTGTTTTTTTTAATGTCAATTGTTTTATCCACAGCTTCTGACGATGAGTTTGAGAATCTTCGCATTAAAGGACCTAATGCTGTGCAGCTGGTAAAGACCACTCCTTTAAAACTGTCACCCTTACCACCTATCCCAGATACGATTAAGGAGGTTATATATGACATGCTCAATGCTTTGGCTGCATACCATGCGCCGGAAGAATGTAAGAAAAGACACTTAAGCTACTTGCATTTACAGCTCTTTGACATATTTAGTCATTTGAACTAAGTTTCCATTCATGTGTGAACAGCTGACCGCCCAGAAGAACGTGCATCCACAGTACCTGGTGGTCAAGACCTGTGCCAAATATTGCAGGATGTTGGCGATGATGTTTACCAGCAGTACCGACTTACGCGTCAAGGCAGTGACTTTGATTCTCAGTCTGCGTTCCATATTAATGTGAGTCTAAATAATGAATAGCTCTGTTTCAAGTGGTGCACAAGAAGTATATTGACTGTATTTTTTTTTGTCAGTTAATAATATAGTAATCTCCTATTCTCAGACACAAGTGTTTGCTGCTGATGGAGGTGTGGCTGAGTCTTCCCAGTCTGGAACACCACAAGGAGAAGGTGAGAGAAAATTTATTGCTTGTTCAGCCATCGGTATGATCACATTTTTATGTGTAAAGACTTTTGTTATGCATGAAGACTGCAGATAAGGTAATTCTGCTCCAGATAATTGTACTCTATGCAATTTGCACTTGCATAAAATCTTTTTACTGACAATAACCTTTTTATATGCTCCTTTAAATTTATTGTTTAATTTATAAATAAACCAGACTGTATTACTATTTTGATTTTGTAACATCCACAGCTTCCACACCAGAGGAAATGCGAGAAGAAAAGAAAGAACAGGAGGGAGAGAAAGGCACCAGCTCAGAGGAGAGTAAAGCTGCTAAGGTGAAAGCCAGCAAGCCACTAATGCCTACCTCCACCATCCTCAGACTGCTGGCTGAACTTGTGCGCTCATACGTGGGAATTGCCACACTAATCGCTTCGTATTGCTACACTGCTGGACAGTCCGAGCTTATTAAGGAGGTTGGTAGTTCATCAAAACATTGTCAACTTTTCTGACCTTCACTTGCTGTTCATTACTGACTTTCCTGTGCTTTGACAGGACTGTAGTGTTCTAGCATTTGTGCTGGACCACTTGCTACCCCATACCCAAAATTCTGAGGACAAGGACACTCCAGCTCTGGCTCGTCTCTTCCTTGCCAGCTTGGCAGCTGCTGGCACAGGTACTGATGCCCAAGTAGCCCTGGTTAATGAGGTTAAGGCTGCCCTTAGTCGTGCACTAGCAATGGCTGAAGGTGCTGAAAAGCATGCAAGGTAAGCAGTCTATCTAACATGAGTTGATTAAAAAAAAAAGTCTGTGTACTGATAAATTTGTTTAAACTTTAAACTGTGCTCATTGTTCTTTTGTAGGCTTCAGGCAGTGATGTGCATCATCAGCACAATCATGGAATCGTGTCCCTCTACATCTAGCTTCTACAGCACAGCAGCAGCTAAGACCCAACACAATGGCATGAATAACATAATTAGGCTCTTTCTAAAGAAAGGCTTGGTTAATGACTTGGCCCGAGTACCACACAGCTTGGATTTGTCCAGGTAGATAAATTCACCTTATTAATTCATTTTGCACTGTTTGTCGATTGACCTGCATCCCATAATGGGGGTTGACAGACAGCTACGATTTCTGCTTCGCGTTGCGTTATATTTGATTGCTAGTTTAGTTCTTTACACATAATTACAAATTCTATTATTTCTCTGTCTGATTTGATGTAGTCCAAACATGGCTAACACAGTGAATGCTGCCCTGAAGCCATTGGAAACACTCTCCCGCATTGTTAACCAACCCAGTAGTCTGTTTGGGGGCAAAGGAGGCTCAAGCAAGAACAAGACTGAACACGATACAGTAGGAACTGCACGGGACAGCAACAGCAACACTCAGGACCAAGGTAGGAACACAAGTCAGATGAAATACACTCCCCCCCCCCCCTTAATGATTCCAGTTTTGGCAGTTCATAATGGGTATTATCTACAGGTGAGTCTGGTGAGGCTGAGCCAGTGGAGGGAAACCACAGGGTCCAAGGTACAGACAGCGACCTGATGGATGGAGAGACAGAAGGGGATACAGTGGTCATTGCTGGTCAACCAGAGGTTCTCAGCACACAGGCAATGCAGGTTATTGGTTTTTCTTTATATTAAATATTCCAGTTTCCTTTCAGTGTATTACATGATACAAATCACATCATGTTTAGGTTTTTGTCATGCATTTACTGGCCTACAAGTGCAAATTCCCTCTTTATCCTTTTACAACATTGCTTGGAATGGTAATCTTCTAGTACCTCAAGTGGTTTCTTCCTTTCAAAGAACAAATGTGTTTCAGTCCAAAATTGTTATGTCATGAAACCACTCTAGCTGCAAACTACTTTTTCTTGTAGGTGGAAAATGAGTTGGTGGATCTGATTGATGAGCTGCTGGAGAGAGATGCTGGCACTGTAAACAGCACAATCATAGGTAAACCACAGCAACCGGACTCTGGCATGGTTTCTGCAGGGTCTTAAGTCTACAAAAGTTTAAAATTTGAAAATCCAAATTGTAGGCCTTAAAACGTCTTAAATTCACTGGGAATTGTGTTCTAAGTCTTATGTCTTAATTTTCTTGCGTTGGGATTAAAGGTAAATGGTGCTATGACGAACTTCTGTTATTTGGAACAAGGAGAACGTGTTTTTTGTTGTGGTACCGATTGACTATCCTAGGTATCTAATTATGTTTGAGGCATTAAGCTGACGCTGCTCTCAACCAAGTAAGCTTGACAGAGCCTCTATATTAGCCAGTCAAAAGCAGAGTAGGGTGGGTCTCTGCACAGTGGAAACCTGTCAGACGGTGAGGTTTGTGTTAAGTTTAGCAAGATCTTCAAAAACTGAAATGATAACATGACTGAAAGTAAGGATGATCAAAATGGAGCTGATGGATGATAATGTCTGAGAACAGCTTCCTCAGTGAGTGTCTAGCGTCTCTAGTCACTGCTTGTTAACGTTACTGTGTTCTGCATTGTTGTAGCCAATGGTTAGCTGTAGCTTAACATACAGTATTTCACAAAAGTGAGTACACCCCCCACATTTCTGCAGATATTTAATTATATCTTTTCATGGGACAACACT
>JAQQAE010005376.1:0-17686 GCA_029823295.1 Pseudamia nigra | reverse complement strand
ATAGCACTGCCCCCATAGGCTTGTACAGTAGGCACTAGGCATGATGGGTGCATCACTTCATCTGCCTGTCTTCTTACGCTGATGCGCCCATCAGTCTGGAACAGGGTAAATCTGGACTCATCAGACCACATGACCTTCTTCCATTTCTCCCGAGTCTAATCTTTATGCTCCCTAGCAAATTGAAGCCTTTTTTTCTGGTTAACCTCACTGATTAGTGGTTTTCTTCAGGCTACACAGCTGTTCAGTCCCAATTCCTTGAGTTCCCTTCGCATTGTGCGTGTGGAAATGTGCTTACTGTATCTGCTTAGTTAAATCCAGGTGGCGACTTTTTTTTTTGGCCAGGCAGTGTATAATGCCATACTATAAATTCTTACCAATTTGTCATTTGCCTTTACTATTTATTTGATACTGTTCATTTCTCAATAGTACTATTATTCTTCCTAATTTTTATATATTCTAGTTTTTATCATGTACCCTGCTGCTCTTGCTACTATAACACTGTAAATTTCCCCACTGTGGGACTAATAAAGGTTTATCTTAAGCTTTTGGTGAAATCAAATAAGTTAAGTGATCAGCGATCATGATCATTCAAGATTTTTTTCCAACCAGATTTCTTTTTTGAAGATGGTGGTTCCCCACTATCCTTCCAATTTTTATTAATGTGTTGGACAGTTCTTAGCCCAATTTTAGTAGTTTCAGCAATCTCCTTAGATGTTTTCTTTGCTTGATACATATCAATAACTTGAAACTTCCGAAACAGATTAACATCTTTTCCACAATCACAGGACATGTCTTTTGGCATGGTTGTTTAAGAAATGAGAAGCTACTCACTCAGTCAGTTAAGGTTAAATAACTTGTTGCCAGTGAAACATAATCACCCATGCAGTAATTATCCAATAGGATGCTCTTGCCTATTTGCTTAGTTAAATCCAGGTGGTGAGTTTTTTTTTTGGCCAGGCAGTGTATGTTTAAAAGTGTGACACAGAAAAGCAGGCATTACAAAATCTTTCACAACTGACAGATAACTCAGTCTATAAGTATCCCATAAAAATGTTAAAAAAAGACTGGGAATGAGTGTCAGGTATCAGAACAATATAGGCAGAGAAAACAAGTAGAAACACAATACTACAAATTAGACTAGCGTTAAAGGAAAAGAGGTTAACAATGTTGTCATGGTGAAAACATGGGAAAGCATGACCCCTGCTGGTAAACCTCTGAAATATCACTGTAAGGGCCATACTGTAAAGCAATACTTATTGGTAATAACACCAACATTAAATATAGAATACCATAAAACACAAGTATTCCCTTATCAAACATTTAATAACAAATATAAGCTATAATGATCCTAATGATAGGTGGTGTTCATACCTAGTGATGACTCGTGGGGAACAGCTGTCACTGCGGCCCATGCACTCCAGCGCAGCGCGGTAGGATCCGAGGGTTGGTTTCAGACAAGCTTCTTCCAAGAGAATAAAAATGCGTCCGATCTGATTTAAATTCCCCTACACAGACAGAACAGAATAATGACAGCTTCACTTTGTCACAGCAGGACGGGCGTCAGCAACCTTTACCATCTCAAGAGCCATGTTTAGACAGAAAGAAAACGCGCGTGTTGAGAGCCAGAAAAATCCTTTATCTACCACATGACATGATGCACATTTTAGCTGCAATGTCTCAAAACTGTAATGTTACTTTATTAATTTTAAAAACTTGTATCCATTTTATTTAACTTGTTAATTTGTTTTGATTTTAAGGTCAAGGTCAAATTTATTTATATTCAATTCAATTCAATCTTTATATAGCATATTTACAACACCTCTTTCTGCCCATTTTAATATTGTTGTTCATTTAATGGGTTATTTTGTACATTGTTCATATAATTCATGATTTTGGTGATTTTTGATAAGCTTTGTCCATTTTGTGTATCATTTAAGGAAAAATTTATTTTTGGTGATATTTTAGTGAATTATTGTTAATTTTGTGAAACATTTTTGTTCAATATTTGATTATTTGCTATTCATTTTGTTATTTTTGTTAAGTCTTCTTATTTTGTCTACACTGTGGGTTTTGTTCAGTTTTGTCCAATTGTGTTTATTATTGTACTTTATCATATTGGGTTTGATATTTTACTTGATATACTGTTAATTTTCTGGACATTTTTTAGGTTTTTCTTCTCTTTGTTCTTCATCTAGTTCATTTTTTTCTGGTTGCTGAATTATTATTTCATTCTGATTTTCTATACGTTACCTCCATCACTGTGGAAAGCCACAGAAACCACTGGGAAGGGGCTGAAGAGCCACAGGTGGCAGACAGGACTCACTGAGACACTGTCAGGAAACTGACATAGAAGGCAAGTATGTCTAAATATGCAGAGCATAAATGTTTGTTGTAATTAACAAGTGAAAAATCACTGTGTGGAGAAAAGTGTTTTTTTTTTTAGCATGGAGTAGCAGCAATTTCATTAAAAAAATCATAATGTCACCATTGTGGACATTATTGTAACTTGTAACTGCAATATGAGTCTACCTACTTAGTCATCGAGGGAAAATATTGTGTATTTTTCCTTCACAAGAATACAAAAGTGAAAGAGCATGAAATAATATAAGCATACATGCACTGAAATCTAAATTTGCAGCCTTTGGTGATTACAGAGTTGAAGAGGCTGAGAGAGCAATTGTGATTTAATTCATTGTGTAACTGCGTTAATAGAAGTCAGCCTTTTCATTGACTAGATAATCACCTCAGAAAAGACCAAACACATGGAACCTTGATATCCAAACTAACACCTAGTTCTTGATACGCCCAATCACGGCATAGTTATCTTATTAGTTAGTTATTGAATTAACTGCCATCTTTTAAAGTAATCATGATAACTGACTCCCTTCACATACTGTATATGGAAACTGGACAATGATTTTTTTGACATTTGAGGTTTCACTTAGTCTTAAGGATGCCATTCTGCAGCACCACATCATTATTCTGTGCTTTTATTCACGCTTCATTATGAGTAATTATGTTGTAAATTTTTGTAACAGTCTTAGCACATTCTAAGTTAGTTGTGAAAGATGTTTAAGATGCATAAAAATGCTACATGCAAACACAAATGCATCTTTTATTTGTGTTCCAGAGCTCAATGACAGTCTCTTAACCTCTTCATTAACAGTATTGTTGTCCATAAGGAATTTTATATTAGGTTTATACTGTACTAATGGTAGAAAATCAACAGAGAAAATGATCAATTATGAATTGTGAGTATTTGCATTGCAATTAAGGTTCAGGCAAGATGTCAATATTACCTCCATCAACAATATCAGAGACATATTTTTGCCTCCATGAATTTCTTTGTTTGTATACTAGAAAGACTCAAAAAGTACTGGGTGGATTTTGACATGTTTTGAGTGCAGCTTCGATCTGAACCCAGGCTAGAAATCATTAACTTTTGGAGAGGACCTGTAAAAGCCACTTTAGGGGGTTGCACGCTTAACCTGGAAACAAATTAACTTATAATAAAATTTATTATTATGTTTCTTACTACAATTTCCAGGTTAGTGTCTTACTGTGGTGGTCATCTGTGACATCATCTATTCACTTGCAGATGTATGTGCTCTACCAAGTGCATGCTCTAGTTGTGAGAGCCCTCGTTACGGAACGCACCTTCTTTGCCCAGAGGCTCATCATGATGTTGTAGATTTCTGTATTAAGGTGTTTGCGTCGACCTCTAACTCTGTGCTGGCTGAGTAGGAATCGATGTGCGCGCTCATTGTCTCCCACAAACACACAGGCCTCCAGGTAAGCACGGATGCTCTGCTGAATCTTGCTGTGTGTGCTGTTCTCCTGCAGTCGCTCCGGGTTACTACCGGATGCCCACTGATCCACTTGCTGATTGAGCCTCCTTTCCAGCTCCTCTACTTCAGCCAAGTCCTTTGCCATACCTTCTGCATCAGTAACACTCCGTGCTCTTGGAGTCTCAGTTTTTGAGACCTTTTGCTTTCTTTTAGAAACTTTATGTGACACCACTGCTGTGCTTGCTGCAGCAGTTGAGGAAACTGCAGCATGAATTTCATCAGAGAGTTTTGTCCGAGGTCTTTTACTCTCCAACGGAACAGTCTTCTTAGGTGTGGTAGAAATTGTTTTATGTACTGTACTTGGAAGCATTTGGCTGTTCTTCCTCCCTTTTGATATTCCAATTGGTTTATACTCAGCATCCTTCTGTATTTTCTGCTGAATGCGCTGCAGTTTCTTCAGTTTATTTGTTTTCTCCCGAGTTAATTTCTCTATCCAACGGCTGTGGTGGGATTTAGAACCTGCTTTAGTGACAGTCTTTCCTGATTTAGGAATGGCAATATTCTCCTGAAGCATGCCTTTGGGACTCTTGACAGATGAGGGGGATTTGACAAATTGCACCTTTGCATGTTGGACATCTAGAACGACATCACTTTGGAGCTGCTGGATCCTGGCCTCAAGTACTGAGAGAGAGAGAGAGCGACAGAAAGAGAGAGGTAAAGCAATCAAAATTAATGATCAACATAGGACTCTGCATTTTCTAGCATGATACACAAGTAAACACTGCAGCTGCCAGAACAACAACTTGGAACATGTTTGTGAGAGTTTGCCATAGTAAGAGCCAGATAGAAAAGTAGAAGAATGACTGTAAAGGTCACTTGTATTGAAAGATACTGTATCATTTAAAGCAGTAGAGTAGGAGCAGTAAATCTGCAAAATGAAACACCAAGACATCAGGTTTTTAGTTCTAGCAAAAATGTACAGTATGTTGATATGTTTTTAAAGTAGAGTCCTGATGCTTCTCTTTTTGCTTTGAGTTAATCTTTATAGCCATTTACAAGTCAAGCATTTTAAATATCAATCCCAGGTTATAATAATAATAACTGCTATTTTCACACTAAACCATGATCTAATGGAGAAAGGGCAGTGTCTTTAATTAATGTACTATTGTGTTACGACTGTGAAATAGAAAAATCCATTTTCTGCCACAAATCTGCCTATATGGAAGATTACAAATACTGTACTGTGTTTTTAAAAATTACAGAGCCCTACCTGTGAGTAGTGCATGCATAGTGAGCGGACACGGTTGGTCATAGCAGTACTTCGCATCACATATCAACTATTAATTTGACATATGAGTTTGTATCGATGTGCTGTGTTTAAAGGCATACAAAATGTGTTTAAGCCTTACATTTGTCTGGTAGAATAACTTACCATCAACCAGTGACTGTTCCAGTACACGTTTCTCTACATCCTGTGTCTTTGGGATTACAAAGGAGACATTTCGTCTTTGCAGGTTCAGGGGTGTCTCTGAAAACAAATACATAACATGTCATAAAGGGGTTACAAATCCTGCAAAAATATTATCCTCAAACCATCTGCGCTGTCAGTATTATTTCTCAAAAGTAAATGTTTCTGACGCAGCATTAATTTAGGTTAATTACATTACGTAGCGTTCAGTGACATGTCCAAGGCTCACTGAGATGCTTAAGGAATCTAATGGGGCTGGTACCTTTTTGGCTTAATCTTTCCTTAAGTGGTACGTCACTTCTCTTTATACACTGAAATTATATTATCAAGCAGGCAACCAAGTGCACTCGTATTTCAGTCAGGGTTTGTGGGGTCGGGGTTAGGGTCAGGGTCAGGGTCAGGGCAACCCTGTCCCTCATAAGTCACTGTTGTCCTGGTTGTGACCATCTCCTTCATCTCACCTGAAATGCGTCGGACTGCGCCATTTCTTAGGGACAGACACAGCTGACAGGACTCCGTGATAGAAGCACGGACATTACACTTTCCAAATAAACCGCGACGGTTCAGACCGTTAACAAAGGCACATAACCTGAGAAGTGACATGTTGACATAGCCCAAAGCGCGTTACAGCGCCACTCTACGCCGCCATGTTTAATAAGACCGAGCTAATCGAGAGGAGGAGCTGGTCGGCGCGTGAGGCAAGACGGGTACATGCCAGATAAATCGATTCAAACTGTTTAACTGTTAAAGAAACCATGGGCGTTGATTTCGGGGGATTCGTCCACTTCATTCTGTGTAAAAATGTGCATCCTCCCCCAGTAAAACACTTTACTTGAGACGATGTGCAGCTTTTTGTGTCTAAAAAACCTGCTTTACATAAGTAATGGCGTTGTTTTTTGGTTTGTTTTCATTTTCTTGATTATTCGTTCATTTGTTGATTTTTAGAATGTTTTGTTAATTTTGACTTCGCGCTATATACGTTGTTTTTATTTATTTTTTTTACCTTTATTTTACCAGGTAAAATCAATTGAGAACAGCTTCGCATTTACAATGATGACCTGGCAGAAACAAAACAAAGGAAAAACAGATAAAGGAAAAAATAAAGATGTATTCAGGACTCCGAGCCAATGGTAAAGAGACTATAGAATTAAAAGCAACATGAATAACTACGGTACTGGAGTGTGTATGGAGAGAGCAGGAGGGAAGTCAAACTGTCAACTAGGGAATGTTGTAGTTTCTGTTTAAACATAAGCAGACTGTGCTTCACAACAGTCCAACAAAATGGACAAAATGTCACTTTACTCATTTTAAGTTCATTTTGTTGCTTGTTCTGTTAATCCACCAATTTCTTCAGCTTTTCTTGATTATTTTGTTGCTTATTTTTGTTCAAATTTCCTGATTATTTGGCATGGTTTTACTCATTTTGATGCTTATTTTTGCCCATTTTGTTTATCGTTTTCTTGATCAATTTTACTTATGTACTTGACTATTTTGGTTGTTTTTCATTCCTCATTTTTCTGATTATTTGGTTCATTTTTGCACATTTTCTACATTAGTTTATTCATTTTGGTCAGTTTCTTGATTAATTTGTCCATTTTTTCATATTGTCTCAATAATTTTATTCATTTTTTAGTTTTTTTTTGTTGAGCATTCTTTTTTTTAAATTAATTTTCTTTGTTATTTTATTTATTTTAACTATATTTTTGATTAGTTTGTTCGCTTTTACTAATGTTTTGATTATTTTGTACCCAGACGATATGTACGCCCTTGTAGGAAAATGTAGTCATTTAACAATTGTACACAAACTGAGCAAAATCAGGAAAAAATGAACAAAATAAGATACAAAATGACCAAATAGGCAAGAAAATGAACTGCTTTTGATGCAAAAATAAGAAATGCACAAAAATAAACAAAATAACAATAAAAAATGAGCAAAACAATCAAAAAAGCTTTAATTTAACAAAAATAACAAAAACAAAACCTTCAAGTATTTTTTTCTCTGTATCTTCACTATTACACAAAAAGACACAAATTGTATAGCTGTTTCATGATTTTGTTCCTACACATTATCAAATAGTAACTAAAGCATAACTATGATTGTTTTTCACTAAACTGGCATACCCTGATGTACATAATTTAACCATTTTCAACCAATGCCTTGCTCAACATCAGTGACACATTTTTTTTACAGATTTTTTAGAAGTACCACACATCTCAAAATGTCATATCTCCAGGCACATTTTGGGACCTTTATTTCTAACTGCAGATTACAGTGTGTCACTACCAAACATATCCATCTATTTTTGACCACCTGGTATTAGCTAGAAACCCAACCCAGTACTCGCAAGTGTACCTAATAAAGTGGCCAGTGGGTGTACCGTGTAAATTACTTTTGGCCTACAGGTGGCAGTCTCACAGCAGTTATGGAAAGTATTCACAGTGGTCGAACAGCATACAGGTGATATAGTGTTTACTTCTAATATAGCCCAAGCATCATGGTTTTTAAATAGCAACATTTTTCCATTTTAATGTTAATGTCTTCATTCATACATGTAGTTAAAGGTAGCATGTTATTATTGTCATTTGTTCTATGTTTTATAAATTAAGTTGAAATTTGCTAGTCGAGCACTACATTTCCCCTGTATTCATTGCAAGTATGGTAGAATTAATAATATAGTCTAATAGTACTGCTGCAACCATGAATATTACATATCTACTACATACCCAAGTTTGTTGCTCAAGAATGTTTCAATTCCCGTGATACTGTATAAACAGCGGTTTGTTATATTTTGAGCATTTGTTAGCATAGAAACAACAATGTTTGGCATGAGATGTCATTTATTTCCATGCCTGTAGAGTCTGCACTCGTACTGACCAAGCTGCTTACAGACTAGTGGAAGTGATTGTCCTTTTACTCAGTTGTTGAGCTTTTGAGGTTCAAACATCATGCAGTTTACAATCAAGTGTGACTCAGCTCCAAGCTGAGAGTAAAACTGAATTTATCTCATTCACATCCTGTACACTTTTTGACCCCCAGCAGTGTCAGCCTCCCCTTGTCATGCATCCATAAAGCATTCTTAAACACTTTAGCGGCCCTTTGTGTCTCGGCAGGCTGGAGGTTAACACAAGCACTACTTGACAGAGAAATGGAGAGAGAAGGGAGGGCAGGGGGAGCGCAGAGGTAAATGAGGTCCAGGCAGTACATCTTTTCTCAGCGGAGGCAGTGGCTGAGAGCACAGCGGTGGGTGTCTGCTGCTGAGCTGTAGGTGAGGATCAGGAGGTGTTTGTTGCCACGGTTCACGAGCAGGGCCCCTTGACAGTCTCGTTTGATGTGGTTGGCCCCTGTCGGCGGCTGGCTCTTTGCGCTGGTGTGACAGTCATTGCCGGGTGAGTGACTGTCAATGCCTTGGCCGACAAAAGAGGAGAAGACAGGCATTCATGGGGCCTGATAATGGCCAGGCCAGGACAAGGCTGCCATTCTCATACACTTTGATCATGAGGATTCTTTTGCACACCTTTGTAGGGGGGCTCCCTATTTGTTTAACAGATGGAGAGAGGGCTGTTTTTGAAACTGCTTCACCTGGCCAGGGATACTTGATGGAGATACTTCTGTGTGAGATGCTTGTGTTGCTAAAAATGCCTTTGACACGTGTTTTGTGTGAGAGGCTTTTGTGTGTCTACACCACTTACATGGAATTAGTGACCTGTCCCATCTGAAGGAACTTCTCCATGCGCCACCACATATGTGACATGTGAAACATCAAAGAAGTCCTGTGTTAAGCTGGATATGGGCATTCATTTTCACACCTTCGTTTTTAAATAAAGATCCAGTTAGAGATACTACACTAAGATATACATTACTTTAAACTTCCAGAAAACTGCTGCAAACTTACAAATATGACTCACACATTACACACTTTATGTCCATTACTATCCATTACAGAGGCAGACAGCAGAATAACCCTGCAGGCTTATGGACAGGCCTTTCCTGGACTTCTGTGACTCACACAGCTCTTAATGGTTTTCTTTGCAAGTGCTTTCTAAGTTGGACTCAATTAATGAGTCATTTAAAATGACTTAGCATGCGTCATGCTACTATTTAGTATTCTCTAATAGAGTAATGGTTACAATTTAGGAGAATCACTTATCCTTGAGGTGTTGAATGATTCTAAATTACCGCAGCATCAAGCTAAGACTGCACTCTGCTCTCATTAATGAACTCATGTTGAGTCTGCTGAGATATTTAGAGGACTGTATTTTTCTTTTTTTTCACGTTGACCATCAGTATCCGGTTCTTTCAATGCCTTCTCTCTTACATGGCATATCAGATTAGCAGCAGCAGATATTCAATCACTCCTTGCATGTCACATTTATTTTATCAGACAGTGTCAGTCAGATGGATTGCTGCTAGCTGTCCTGTAAAGACCCGAGGCACTGGATCTCTCAGAACATTTTACAGATCAGATAGACAGCCTCACTTATCATAGTCCCGCTGTCAATAGACAATGGCCGTGAAGCAGGATATGCAAAGGGCCACGTCCTCAGTGAGGTTGAGCTGCGGTGGTCTGGTCAGTTGCTCAACCATGTCCGGATGTTTGTCAGCCAACCACAGCATGAAGCTCTAAAGATATCAGGCAGATACCTGTGTTGAATCTGAACCAGGAAAACAGGCAGTGTTTTAAACAACGATATTATAAAGTGCACTGGAATTATCATTATTTACCATCTGTGAGTTATGCTTGTGATAATTTCCTGTTGCAAGTGTAGCAGGTTGCATTTTAGCAACTACTGTTAAAACACAAATGGTATCTGGAAACAGTTTTTCTTTTCAAACTGGTAGTAGGTCAGTTCACACAAAAGCACTGGGTCAAGGGTGACAAGCTAAAACACAACTACAAGGGCTAGAGAGGGAGACAAAGACTTGGCAAGCAGGAAAAACAATTAATAAAAGGGACCTATTACTGAGGGATTGTCAGTGCTAAGAGGCAGGTCAGGTTTCAGAGCCTTTTGAAGGCTCTGATGGTACAAAACAGGCCTCATTATACAGATATTATCTCTATTCATATACTTACAGAGCTGCTTGGATCCCTGCTGGGAAAGATTAGGTTCCTCCACTTTAGAACATCCTCCTTGGGTGCCAGAGTGGTGTTTTCAACTCAGAGGCACACCTACAACACAAGTTAACACAGCTCTATTTACGTCACTTTTATTTATACAGCCCAATACCATAAATGACAAATTTGCCTCAAGGGGTTTTATAGTTTGCAGAAAACAAGATCCTCTGTCCTTTGATGACACGCATAGTGAAAAAAAAATGGAAGAATCATTAGAACACGGCGCAATAGGTGTGACTTGCACATTATGCCGTGTTGACAGTAGCCTTGTCCCACATTATGATCTGAGGCCACCGTGGGAATGACATGTGTTTCAACCAATCAGAGCATTTTTTGATGAAAAGTAGACAGTTATGATACCTGACAATGTTCTGTCCCTTCCAGTGTTGCTCGATGGAACCTAACAGGAAAAAATTGTGTTAGTCAACGGTTTGCTTTATTATTTAGTTCATTTTTGTTCATGTTATAGATTTTGTTAATTTCTTCATCAATTTTATTTGTTTTTGTGACGTTTTCTTGATTTTCCTGATTATTTTTTAGAAGTTTGTAGATTATTTTGTTCAGTCTTATCTCAGTCTTGTTAATTATTTTGCATTTATATTTTTTAATTTTTATTATTTATTTTGAATCTTATTTTTAATCTCGTACTTGCACGTGTGCTCTATTATTATATTATATTTATCTCTGTGTCAACGCGGCATGCTGCTGTTACAAAGGAATTTCCCCAGTGCGGGATAAATAAATTCTTGTCTATCTTGTTCACTTTCTTGTTTTTGCTCATTTACTTGAATAGTTTGTTGTTTGTTTAATTTTGTTAATTTTTGATCATTTTACAACTTATATTGTTCATGATCTTGATTATTTTGCTCATTTTTTCCATATTGTCTGTATTTTTTGTAATTAGGTCGTTTATTTCTTCTCCTGTTGACCTAGTGTTTATTTTGTTCGTTTTGTTTTACGACAATGTCTTACTTTCATTTCTGGATAAAGCATGAGCCAGTGAAAAGGGGCTGAAGAGCCACAAGCATCACTGGAGCCACAAGTTGCAGACCCCTGGTCAATGGTGACCATAAGATATTTCCATTGAATGTGAATGTAGTTTTATTTTCAGTAAAATATATATATATATATATATTTACATTATTTTTTCAATGTTTTATCAATTTTTTTGGCTAATTTTGTTTCTTATTTTGCTCCTTTTTGTTCCTGTTGTTGGTATTTGGCTCATTTACGTAAATTCATTTCATTACTTATTTTGTTGCTATTTTCTGTTTATATTCTTTATTATTTTATTAAATTGTTTTCATTTTGTGAATTATTTTGTTCCTTAAGTTTGGATCATTTTGTTGCTTTCTCTTGTTCATTTTTGCTCACTGTGATTTTTTTTTTTGTTCATTTTCTTGATTATTATGTAAAAATGACTAAAAATGATGATTTTTTTCCCCCCATTCACTACTTTACTCTGAAAGAATGAGGTCTAACTTGTCAGGCTTAGTGAGAAGAATGTGCAATCCAGTGAGCCGCTGATATTTTACTATTTTTTGCAAGAAAAAGCAACTCTCTTGTAAAATGTAATTTTAAATTGACAAACAACATATGCATAAATCATGGCGTGATGGGAGCTTTAAATGTAAAGATGATGCAGTGTAAACAGTTGTCCACAATGGTAACTTGCCTTTATTAGTTCTGCGTATTGCCTTCAAAGTGTTTAAATGACTGTAGTTTTTGACATCAAAGAGGTGGGCACCATGTAACAAAGACATACACTACCCTTGTGTCTGTTCTGGCACTGAGCTCAGACCCCAAACATTTGTTTGCAAGACACCACAAAGCAATCTCCTGCCACATCTGACATTCACATGAAGCCTCTGCTGCTGCCTGCGGGGGGAACTGCAGGATTTTTCAAATGTTCTACAGTACGTTAAACTGTTGTATGATTTTAATTAGGGGTAATTGCGGAGAAGGGAGGACAAGTTAAGCTTTCAAAGATTTTTTCCCCCTCACACTTTCTCTTTTCTTTGGCTCTTCCTTTTGTTTGTTTGTTCCTAAAAGCAGGTTGGAGAGTTCATAGTGGGCGCGCGGAGTCCATTGAGATTATTAGCTGGAATTGCAAGCATCAAGCAATGTAAGAGAGAAAGAACAGGGGAGACGTTAGATTTAAAGTGCCCATGTCATGCTCATTTACACCGATGTAATTTTAAGCCAGGGTACTTCTAGATTAGCTTTGCACCCATCCTAACTCAAAATAGCCTGTGATTATTCCATACCAAAAATACAAGATTACAAGCAAAAAAGCCACTGAGATGAACTCTTAACCTCTTCCTGAAACAAATGAATTTGCCTTATTTGGAGTTTCCAGGATGAAGGGAGGAGTTTAGCTCGATAGCTTCTTTGCTTTTTTTTCTTTGCTCCAGAGCTAACGGCACAACATCATTGCTCTGCATGCTTATGGCTACTGTTCTTAGCTATCAACACAGCTCTGGAGCTAACAATGCAGCTCTGGAGCTAACAACACAATGCCGGTCCTGCCAGTGTCCTTGGATGGATTCATCTTCATCCGTGTGGTGCGGACAGTGGCAGAGAGCAGTAAGAGGAAAGGTGGAGGACCTTTGGTGTTTGTAAACAACAGATGGTGTAACCCAGGCCACAGCACTATTAAAGAGCAGCTCTGTAGCAGGGACATTGAGCTACTACTGGTTAGCATTCAGCCTATTACATCCCACAGGAGTTTTCATATGTTGTGACTGTTTGTGTCACTTCCGGGTGGGCAATCGTTCACGTTCGGGTTTATCTCTTTTATAATGCAATGTTTTTTGTGGTTGCCGGGATGCATTTTTGACCAAATTTTTTTTTGCACCGCGAATATTTCTTAGGTTAAAGCGATCGTACAGCGAGGTACCAAGGCATTTGGTGAAATTCTGTTTTTTTTTTAGACTTTGATTAGTTTTGCTGTTTCTTGTTCATATTTGTTCATATTTTTGATCATTTTGTTGTTTGTTTTGTTCACTTTTGGTCACATTTTGCTGATTTTTTTTCTTCATTTTTGTTCAATTGTGGTTCCCTGTATAAATTTCCAGGAGGGTCCGGATATAGGAGATCAAAAAAAAAAAAAAAAAAATTACCCCGTCCCCCATGCTCAAAGCAAACCTTCATTTTAAGACTTAAGATGCAGCTTCTATGTGGGAACAGACTTTGGTTGTTATTATCACTATGGTCCACTACAAAACCAAAGCCACTAAACTGGTGCAACAGACTCTGGTACTGTGCAGCAAATTGAATCCACAGCCAGGCCTGCAAACACTCAGAGGCCCTGAAAACTATTTACAAGTAGGTTTTTGAAGATGAGGGGAAAATATGGAAAAATCCTGTAAATGTCATACAACACTAACAAAAAACATATACTGTCTGTCTTTAAGTTTTTTTTTTTTACTCGCCACCGGATTCAGTAACATCTCATGATCCAAGAGGATTTAAGGTAATCTAACAGATTGTTTTGTTCCTTTTCTCAATTCTTCTGTTCATTTTCTTGATCATTTTCTTCTTTTTTCTTCATTTTACAGGTCATTTTCTTCATGTACGTATGTCTGTTTATTCTTTTCTTGATTATTTTTGCCCATTTTTCTTCATTCCTAGGGTGTTTTTTTGTATCATTTTGTTTATTTTACTTCTTATTTTGTTTTCTTGATTATTTTAATCAATTTCGTTCATTTAGCTTATTATTATTAGTTTTTAAATTTTTTATTAATTTGGTTGAGTTTATTCATTTTGTTTCACTTTCATTTCCTTATTCTGTTCATGTTTTTATTTTTCTTAGTAATTTCTTTCCATTTCTCTCATTTTGTTGTCAATTTTGTTTTTTTTATTTATGTTCCTGCTCGCATATTATTTTTTATCTTCTTGCTTATTTTTTCATTTTGGGTTGATTTTGATACTTTCTCTGTTCTGTTTGTCTTATTTTGTTTCATTATGCTCATTATGTTTTTGTCTTTTGATTATATTCTTTGTTTATTCCTGATTTTTTTCTTATTTTGTTGCTGATTTCATTCACTGTCTTGGTGATCCTCTTCATTCTTGTTATTATTATAACAAAATTATTATTCTGTTAACTTTACATCAATCTTTATAATATATTCAGTTCTCATAGTTTGCAGTAAAGGCACAATGTGACGCATTAATAACTCACCAGAAACACACAATATGACGTGGAGGAGGTCCCAGAAAATGCGTGATTTTGCATTTCACCTCAGTGTTTAACAAATCCTGCTTCACCAGATCGTGTCGTCCTGGTTAAAACATTCACGACACACTGAGACAGCAACGAGGAGGAACGTTGTCACAGACATGGCGGCGGGCTTTAACCCTTTCATACGTGAATTTTTACAAAACTGGGGTTATTACATTTTCAGCCTTCAGGTAAACAAACAGTTTGTAAAACGATGCCACTTATTTTAAGCAAGGTAGTAGTTGAAAATGGCTAAATTATATTCATCTGGGCATGTCAGTTTAGTGAAATACAAACAGAATTATGCTTTAGTTACTAGCTGGTAATATTAAAAATATATATGCAGTTTGAAAGTTTTGCTTTCACTCATTTTCCTTCTTTTTGCATCTAATTTGCTTAATTTTCTTGATTATTTTGTATATTTTTCTTCTTTTTGTTTCTTTCTTTGCAACTTGAGGATGACTTTGCTCATTTTGTATATTTTTCTTCTTATTTTGTAAATTTTCTTTTTTTTTTCTTCTTCTTCCCTCCCATTTGGTTTATTTTTTCACGTGGGGTGTTCAGTGTTGTTCTGATTTTGGTCACTTTTCCCTCTAATTCAGTTCAGTTTTATTCATTTTCTTTACTATAGTGTACTTTTTTTTGTTCATTTGAACTCAAAAAACACTCACTGTCTTATTGCATTTTGCTTTGCTTTTTCCTTATTTTTTAAAAATTATACTGTAAATATATATTCATGGTATTTATACTATAAATGTAATATAACCTTACTCTTGTCCAGTGCAGTGGACACCATGTGTGAACGGGTTCCTTGGAGTACGCTGATCTGCTCTGAAGCGTTGATGAGGATCCCGGCAGAACAGAACAGAATCGGCCTCTTCTCATACTGCTTTTTTTTTTTTTTTTTTTTTTTTTAAAAGGGTCTGCTCTCAGGGGGCAGTTAACAAGCTAAAGGGTGTGAAGTCAACTACCTCACCCCCTCCCTCCTTTTCGAGCCTGTGGTCCTCAAAAACACCTCCAGCACATGTGTGGCCTCTGGGTCAGAGATCATCTTTAAACAAAGCTAAGTGCTTGTACATCATTTTGATTCTTCTGCCCTTCTGTTTCACTTCATCTTTTTATTAAAACATACACGGGTCTACATGTCAGAGGAAATGGGGTGTAAAATGTGCATTTGTTCCTATAAAGCAATATTATTTCATGTTTTTATTAACTTACTGTAGATGATGTGTTAAAGCTTACCGTACTTCACTTAATTAATGACATTTTTGTTCTCAGCAGGATTATTTTGTTCATGTTCTTAATGGTTTTGGTGACTTTTTGGATATTTTGTTCATCATTTAAGTCATTTTTTCCTTTCCTTATTTGTTTTGTTCATTTTTGTCCACTTTAGGGATTATTTGGTTAATTTTCTTTCCATTCTGTTGATTATTTTGTTCATCTTTGCCCATTCTGTTGATTATTTTTTGAATTTTTTTTGAATGTTTGTCCATTATGTTGATTATTTTGTTCATTTTCATTAATCTTCTTGATTATTTTTCATTTCTTGGTTGTTTCTGTAGTCATTTTGTGAATTATTTTACTCATTTTCATACATTATTAAAATTATTTTGTTAGTTTTTGCTCATTTTTTCATTTTTGTGATTATTTCGTTCATGGGTTTGTTCTTTTTTGTTCACATTGTCTCTATTTATTTATTTATTTATTTATCTATTTTGCATTTTTGTTCTTTTCTAAATTTTGGGGATTGTTTGTCAAATACGCTGTTTGTTTTTCTTTATGTTGTTGCGTATTTTTGTCCATTTTTTCCTATTCGGTTGATCACGTCAGTCATTTTCATTCATTTCCTTGATCACTTTTCATTTCCTGATTGTTTCTGCATTTAACCTGTCGATTATTTTGTTTGTTATACATTACATTGTTATACATTTGTTATACATTTTCAAAAGTACATTGTACATTTTTGCTCATTTTGTTGCTCATTTCTTTCATTTTGTTGATGTTTTTGTTCCTTCCTGTTTGCGCTGTTGTTAAACTTTTGTCCCTATTTTATTCTGATTCTTTTTTCATTCCCTTTTTTCATTCACACATGCAATAAAAGCACAAATTAACAGATTCATAATTAATCAGATCACAGTAAATCAAGTGCTCAACGCTCAAAATTTCGAGGAGAATCCAGACATGCCTGAGTAAACTGTCTGCCCCGATGTTCAAACAAAATGTACACCTTTGATTAAGACAAAATATCATAGGTACAACACAGAGTGGGACACTGAGCAGGAGGGATTTGACTCTGGCTTTGATGCTTTGCCTAATCAGCTTCATTACACGCCTTGTAAAAAACGGACAAGAGTGTGGGAAGTCACAAGAAAGGTGTTCTTCATTTCCACCCTGCTCAGAGACATCAGAGAGGGTGTTTCATTGAAATATTAACACAGGTGATCAGAAAGTCTCTCAGGCTTCATCTGGACTCACTCTCCTGACACTTCGGCAACCTGTTCTGTGTTTCCGACCACTTGATGATTCAAAGCAGCAGCCGTTAAAAAAAGTCGTCTTTAATTTGTCCCATGTGGCCCGGGAGCAGGAAAGAAGAGTGACAGTGCTGAATTCAGTCTTTGAGCTGATTCACTGGGCAGTAATGGAGCTGAGAAAATGAGGAAAAGAGGATTCAATGAGGATGTGAGGATGCAGGTTCAAAGGATGCAGGTCCCAGCTCCAAAAACATTCAGCCAGTTTGGAGAATGCAAATAGGAAAAAAAAAGCAGCATTATTAGAATTTACATGGACTTTTACTTCGTTGTAGACAACCCAGTCAGCTTCTTTTAATTTGAAAATAGTCCTTTTTCACCTCTGGGTCTGCAACAAGTGCCAAAAAAGATCAGCCAGGACCAATGTTAAGGCAAAGTCTTTCAAAACATCGTAATTTGAAACATCTGATATGAAAAGGTGATTTTAAGCACAAACAGAGCGTCCAAGAATAGGAGCAAAGATAAATGCATAATAAATTAACTGAAATGTTTAAATACACTCAACAAAAATATAAACGCAACACTTTTGTTTTTGATCCCATTTTTCATGAGATGGACTCAAAGAT
>JAQQAE010005375.1:0-17686 GCA_029823295.1 Pseudamia nigra | reverse complement strand
GAGGACACACCTTGGTTGAACATGTCCTTATGGTGAAATTATTTTCAGTCCTTTCTAGGGGTACCATCATTTTTGTCAAGGCCTGTCTTGTGAGTTTGTTTTTTAAAATAATTCTGTTGAACTACAATTGAAAAGCAATGTCTGATTTTCATTGGTTAATTTTCATAAAATTTTGTAAATTTTATGTAAATTTTAAATTTTGTAAATTTTCATAAAATAATGTCAGATTCAAGTTATTTCTGTGACTATTGTGGATTTTTCTGTCATTTACAGAGGGTACCAACAATTTTATCCACGTCTGTATGATTACTTCTTTGTATACATCAAAGAAAATGATCTGTTATTACACTCAATTTCCTTAGTATTTGTTTCCTTAGTATGATTTGTTCTGTGTCATAATACTGTGAAATTTAGACCCAAAATCTTGCCTCTCACCTGAGTCTGATGCAGATAAACACTTGTAGACAAACAAGGACTCTATTGTTTGAGGAAATTCAATTATAACTACTACTGTGATTCATTTCCTTTGCAAAATGATGTGGATATAAACAAACTCAAATATATATTCTTGCCTTGTGTTTGCATTTGCCTAATACCTGCCTGTTCTGAAAAGTCGCATTAGCATGTGTTAGATTTCCATATTTGTCCAGGGCACTTCCAGTCTGCTTTAGAGTCAACTATATTCATAATAGGCTGATGGAGCCCTACAGCTGTGTGCCCATGTGCCTGTGTGTGTTAATGTTACTACATCAGGTGGCATTGTAAATGAAAAAAAGTCCTTGCAGTACTATACTTTTGTCTAGAAACACAAATGGAATGAAATAAGCTATTTTCAGATGTTTTCATACAAAGACAAGGCAGAAGACAACAAAATCATTTTATGAGTACAGTGATTTTAGAAAAAAAGGATCTCTACTAATTTACTTTCAAGCTTACATTTAAAGCACTTTTTGCTTTTCACAGAATCCAAGTTCATTTCTTAAGAGTAACAAAAGAGAAGGTGGATGGCGCACAGGCTTCATGTTGTCTTTCTTCCTTGGAGCACTACGGAGATTGCAGCTGGTTACACCTTCCTCCTCTACCCTCCACTCTTTGATTCCTTCCTTTTTAAGTAGCGATAAATGCACACTGTAAGGGCTCCTGGGTTGCGACTGGCTGGGAGTGGAGAGGTTCAGAGCCGTTGGTTAATTGTTCTTGTTCTGCTTGTATGTGTCTGTATGCGTGTGTGAAAGAGAAGAGATCAATGTGGAGAGTAGACTGAGTCTTCTGACAGGCCTGTCCCCCGAGCGTGTCATTACAACAGCATAGTCTGCACAAATACACACACACCCACACACACACACAGCGTTTTAACCCAACTATTCTCCCATTAACTTGTACTTGACGTGCTATCAGAGCAGTGCCAACAGCACACACGCACCAGTAAACTACAAAGCTCATTATCAGTACAGACTGTGTGTATGTGTTTATATGGACAGGCATGAGTGCTATTGTATCTATGGCATCTTTCTGTGTGTTGTATTAAGTTTAGCTGCAAGACTTCAGGCCTGTGCACATAAATGTGTCTGTGTGCCTTACCTGTAAATCCTTGTCTACCTTAAAAGACAATAAATATAAAGTTAAAAGGCAAAATATTACTGAGAGCTCCAAACTTGCCATCACTAGTCTGAATGACAGGTCTAAAAATTATATCCGATGATTCATTGTGACTTCTGGAGTCAGAATGGTGATCACTTCATGAACTGATTGACAGTTAATTTGTGTCACGTCTTGCCTTCTCAGTGTGCTTTCCACTATCAGTAGTATGTGTTTTCTTCAACAGGTTGTATGTCTTCAGTATTAATGTACAATGTTAAAAACAATAAAAATAACAACAATCAGAAGGAGTGTCTGAACTTTTGACTGGTACACTGTTGTGAAAGTAAAGCAGTGTTTAGTGACATAATGACTTTGCTAGGAGACCGCTCCAAAGTAGTGGTCATAATTGATGAAATTCTATTGGGACTACTGCCACTGTGGACTCTGTGGATTCTTTATCCATTTTGATGAACTTATTGATTCCTGATCAATATTCTGTATGTGGAAAAAATAGGCCACAGAAGGTGTCAATGCAACTATTCTGGAAATTAATCTGAACACAATGTAGAAAAAAAGTATAAAGGAAGTGGGCAAAAGATTCAAGGTTTGTTTAAACTTTGTTAAATCAGTTTGGGGGGTGGGGGAAAGGAGCTACTAATCAGATGTGACTAATCTACATTCAAATAGTTATTAATAGTAATAGTGAATATTGCATGATGTAAGCTGTATTTGTAACATAAATAAATAAAAATAAAAATGTGATCGTTCTACTGTATGTATGAGGCTGTTTACACTGACAGTTATATAATGTTGCATATGTTAAAAGTAGCCTAATTGGTTCTTACATAATGCAGAGTATTATTACAGTTTCATCATAAAACAGTCCATCCATTATGTAATGAATTATGACAAAATACAGAATAATTGATTGCATATCAGGTTAAAATCTGTGAAAATGTGTCAAAATATGTGCTATTACATAATACTGAATTACATTACATTTTGTAGAGGCATTACATAATGCTGCATTTTTACATAACGTGCTGTTGCATGCCTTTATTTTGAATTATGCTTTGTTAAAAAATGAAAAGTTAATTTGCAAATCAAATCCAGAAAATGCTTTCCAATGCAAAAACAAAAGCAGCTCAAAATATCAGTGGATGTCGACTCCAAGCAGGAGAATTATAACAATATAAACACAAGGAGTGATTTTTTTTTTCTGATTTACTTGAGCATTGAGTAAGGTACATACCATCAATGGTGAGTTTTTGCTGCTCCCTCACATTGCAGTATCGTTATGTGTGAAATATCTCTGAGTCCCTGACATTGCTCTGCTGGTAATGACAGTATTATCCTCACTTCCTCCCTGACCCAGGAGGAGCCCATCTCCAGCGCTTAGGATTGCTATGAGTGATCCCTCTGTTTCATCAGCCGGAGAGCTGCTGTTTGTAACAGCAGGAGCAGCTGCTGCCACTGAGAAACCCACATTCAGAGTGGTATCAGACACAGCAGGGCCGGCACGTACAGACCATGACAAATACTGTATGTGACAAATACATGAGGAGCATGTAGGAGTCAGCCCAGTGGGTTACTGAAACCAAACTTCTAGTGCCAGCTTATACAGCTGCATCAGATGAATTAAAGTATAAAATCAAGTATCAAATATTGAGTTTGAATTTCTAAATATAAAGCAGAAAGTTGATCCAGTTGTTGCAAGCTACTTGTCAGAGGTTGGAAAAAGCAGCAAGATTCAAGTGTTAGAGAGTTCGGCAGTATGAGCAACCAGATTTGGACACATCTCTTTCAGTGAATTTTCCACATCTTACTTCCTTAACCATTTTCAATATTGTATGGTAATACTGAAGAAATCAGGACCAAGAGCTACCTCTGCTGCATAGTTCATTAGAATTACCAGTCTCATACAATGGGGAGAGTCCCCATCTGAGGGCCATCATAGTGTTTGATGGTTTTGGTAACTACATTTGGGCACACATTCGATTTTTCAGATTGGCTGACCTGCATATTTTCACATAGCGATGGTCTGTCTTTCCTCTTTACTTAAAGGTGCAGTCTATTATGATGGGAAGCTAGCTAGTAGCTGATCATTTGTTGCAGACTGCTACAAATGACTGGACAGGTGACTTGTCCATCAACACGGCTTACAACCTTACAGTTGTCAAGCTAGTATGTCTGTGTATTGTTCAGTAGCTTTTTTTACTTGTACCAGATGGTGAAGGATTCTGAAACACAGACTCTCCTCAGTCATCCGGTGGTTACGTAACCCTAACCCGCATACAGTGAAGGAGTTACTGAATTTTCCGGATTACACATCGTGGTTTTTTGCATAGTCTGGCTAGGGGAGCGACAAATATACACAATACTTCTCCAGAAACAAAACATAAAACATTAGAAAGGACACTGCAAAGACAAGCCAAATGGTTTTGATGGTGTATGTAACCTCTAGCTGTGCTCAAGTTATTTTGTCTTTTTTTTCCTTTATGTTTGATCTAGAAGTGTTTTGTCAGTTATCTGTGCTTTTGTACTATTTAATTTGAACACTATCTCGAACACAACCTGCACTGGACAAATTTTCCCATGATCACGTAGTGGGTATACAATGACTAAATTGACTATGTCAGGAAAATTTTGGGTTAACACTGGCTGCAGAGAATGAACAGAATTAGCTGGAATTACCTGTAGCAAATGTGGGTGATATCTCCACTACCCAGACATATCCTGCAGCTTATTAAGAAATGTGTGTACCGTATTTTCCAGATCACAAGTCACGTTTTTTTGCATAGTCTGGCTAGGGGAGTGACAAATACATCGGAGTGACTTGTATAATAAAGAATTTGGAGTATAGGGTGTTTGTCACACTGACAGCCGCTCGACGTCACTCTAGGCTTGTGTACCTTCATCTGCCTCATCTGTATTATTGACCATTTAAAATGTAGACATTACCGTTAACAACCCTACCTGCCATCAGCGTAACACCGAACATGTCGGTGCCATCATTTACCTGGTGAGGCGGGGAGGCAAGCCACAAGCTCTCGCTTCTGGCGTCAAGCGCGCATTCCCCGAACAAATGCGACCTGTCCTCCAGAGCGACTAACACATTATGCATTTTTTGGCTCATGCGACTAACATTCCGGAGTGACATATCACCCGGAAAATGCGGTAAATGCACATTGTGTCCTGTGTTCGGGGCTGAGAGGTGGTGCGACGCTGGTTGTGTCATGCTCTGAGCCCTCAGCTGAGTTGGTGACTTTAAATGTGATCTGAATAAACATGCTGTGGTGAGCTGAACACCAATCCGACTCCAGAGTCTCCTTCCAGGCACAAACAGCGCTTTTGTTAGAGGACCAGGGAAAAACCTAACAAAATGATATTGACTCCGATGGATGTGTTGTGGGAAGGAACACTCTCTGAATTGAGGACCATGGTTGGTACAGTCAGAGGACACCCGGTTCAGACAATTTAACTGGCCCATCTCTGAAACAGGTGAGCAGAAGACCTTTTGATATTATGATATCAAGAATTTCTGCACATTGGTGAAGTCTAAATAGAGAAATGTCTAACCTGGTAAATTCTGACTGCAAAATTATGAATTACAGAAGGTATTGCTAGAATTATAATGAAATTTTCAATGTGTAATCACATGTAAAGTACAAAAGCACATACAATTTTACATGAGGTAAGATAATGAGTGTCCTAGTCAAATTGAATATATAAAAAACCACTGAGGGTTGTCTTCTATTTTTCTACCATAGATCTGGATATTATTGACAAAAAATAGGTTTTTGGGCTCCACAAAGAGGTGTTTGAGCATTTTCAATTTTATTCTAGGGCTCTGCAAAAGAGGCGTTAGAGCAGCTCCACAAAGATGTGTTTGAACATTTTTATTTTTGCTATAGGGCTCCGCAAAAGAGGTGTTAGAGCAGCTCCACTAAAAAGTGTTGAGCATTTTATTCATTATAAAAAAAAAATTAAAAAACGCAAAAAAGAGGTGGTATTACCACTAAAAAGTGTTGAGCATTTTATTCTTTATTTTTTAAAGAAAAAATGAAATAAGAAAGACAAAAAAGTAGTGTTTTGCTTCACAATGACAGGTTTGAGTATTTTATTTTATTATACCATGAAATCCGGATAAGTAATGTTAAAACCTATGAGGACACATGGGAAGATTTGTTGTTTTTCATGAAATGTGGGGTGGTTTCATGTCAATAGACTGATTAAAAACAGATATTATTAGGGGTATCGATGATTCTTTGAATCTGAGAGAATTCCCTGACTATCTGTTGTCATCGACACTTCTGTGTGAGATTCAGATGACTAGAGGGGTACGGAAAAAAAGAGAAAAGAACATTGAGGATTAAGGTGTGTGTCTGAAGTCAGTCTAAAAGATGTACGGTGCCAGGCATGAAGTCCCATGAAACTGAGTAGACATAATAATAGATTTTGTCTAGAAGCTTCTCAATTTGTAGCCTGAAAATCAGGGTGAAATCAACCAATACAATAGCACACATATATAACAATTTTTTAAATATCCAAGGGGTATTCAAAACTGTGGGGTATTTTGTGGAGATAATAACATTGACTTGTTGAGATCATCTAAACATAAAACAACAGGGAAATTTCTAAGTGACATTTACGGTGTGGGTTGCTGTCCCAAATTATTACCAGGCAAGGTGGAGAGCAGCTCATAGTGACATCCCTACTGATAACAAATTTACAAATGGCATTGATTGCATTAAAGTCAGTGGGTTGCCTTTATGGAATATAATGGAACATATTACATACTGAAAAGGATTGGAGAAGAGTTTTCAGCAGTTCCCTAAAAATATTTATGTTATTGGATGATAAACATTGTCCTGTCATCAGTTCACATATAACAAGGAAGGTACTACATAGGTACAGACTTTTTGTTGAACACCAAACAAACAATCAAACATGAGTTTCAAATTATATAAAAATGAACTGACTGACATATCAAGACCTAGTTAGAAATGATAGCATTACAAGAAAAAAGATAATAAATACAATATTAAAGAGCCCTTGGGATATTGTTAATGGGATAATAAAAGATGGTAGAGGAATAAATGGATATCCAGAATCTTTCATTGAAAATTGGGTTGAAAAATTGCAATAATTATCTTTAATAATTTCTTCATCGTGGTTCGACCTGATTTTGGCTGCAACAATTCCCAGAACACCAACCAATAAGAAAAACAGGTCATGAATACTAAGGAATCTTGACACAACTTTTCTTTCACGTGTTTTTGATTTTTTTTTGTCTTCTTCCAAATTACAGGTCACTTATTCTTGCTACCCCAATTTTATAGACTAGAACTATACAATAGTAAATTGGAAAAATGTATTGATAAGTAAGAAATAATGAAGGAAAGTTAGTACGGCTTTAGATCAAAACACTTTACATTAATAGCTACAGCTGACAAGGTTGACAAAATTACAAAGGCCTTGGATCACATAAAGCATGCTATTGGAAGATATATTAACTGAAAGGGAAAAAAAATTAATATAGTGTGCTGAGGATACAAATATTTTTATTCTGGTCATAACTATAATTGCTTGATTAATGCTATTAATAAGGAGCCAGAAAAAACTAAATTATGGCTAGTAATAGGGCATCTCTAAGTGGGCACATAATATAAGCTTAATGAGGGCATTTAAAATTCTGCTTGAACCTTAGGCTGTAGCATCACTCTACCACCTGTCTGCAGAAGACCTTAAAGCCCCCCAAAAGCCCCAAAAGTCAAAACTACTGGGGTTAAAACTGTGTTATTGATCACTTGAGAGTGTACAACACTCACCCCAGGTAACAGTTTAACGGTGAAGCATCTTAAATGTAAATGTGTGACATGTCTTATATTTAATGCTCTGGTTAGTACATTAAATGATTATGAATGATTGAACAGGGGCTGAAAATTGTAGACCCCATTAGCCTTTTGGTTCCGCAGACTAGCAGAACCAACCAAACAAAACAATGCCAAATTACAAATAAAGTTCATTCTTAGCTTTATTACAGAGCTTTAAAACTGTCAGATTAAGTGAATTTATATTTGGCTCAATTATTAGTTAAAGCAAACAACAGAACATTACCAGGAAAGATTCAGAAGCTTTGCTCCTTCCCACAACCTTTTGGGCATCAAGGTGGAGATAACTGTTTAATATGTTCTGTTTGTTTTTCTTTATGGATTATTACCCTTTTGCTATTGTTTTAGATATAATCTTATAATAATAATGGATTGGATTTGTATAGCGCTTTTCAAGCCTGCTTCTCAAAGTGCTGACAATGAATCCGTTATTCATTCACTCCACATTCACTCCTGGTGGTGGTAAGCCACATCCGTAGTCACAGCTGCCCTGGGGCAGGCTGATGGAAACGTGGCAGCCAATGTGCGCCAACGGCTTCTGTGACCACCACCAAACATTCATTCAGACATACAATCATTGACATTCACAACTATGGACAATTTAGAGTAGCCAATTTATCTACTGTAGCACATGATTTGGTTGTGGGAGGAAGTCGGAGTACCTAGAGAGAACCCACGCAGACATGAGGCGAACATGCAAACTCAGCACAGAAAGGCCCGCCGTTGGGATCAAATCCAGGACCTTTTAGCTGTCTGCACCCACTGCACCACCATGTCACCCAAGATGTATAGATCTTGTGGAGAAAAATCTACTCCTCTGCCTTTTAAGTTGTTGCCTTTCCCTTGGCTTTGAACTCCTACTTGTGACAGGAATAAAAAAAAGGAAAATATAGAATTATGTTGATCATGAAGGCTGTACCCGTCACCTTCTTATTACATGAAAAAGGTTAAATTGCTGTGTGCCATTTGATCTAATTATTAGAGCACTGTTGTAAATTGGCACCTACATGAATTTACTTTTGATTAAAATTAAATATTATGAATAAATAAGTATGCAGCATCCACATTGCACAGCTGAACATAAGGGGGACAGTTTGTGTCAACTACTGTATGTATATTATCAGACTGACCAACGTTGTGTACAAGTCAACTGTGACTCAACTGAAATATGTGAAAATTACTTTCCTCTGAATTTTAGGAGCAGCATATACTGTACATGAAATGCCTTTTTGGGTTATATTCTTAGGTTACATTTTATACATTCTGGGATCTTGTTTGAACTGGTCCAGTCACATTATTAAATTGCAAGGACTAAATTTGGACTTGGACCCTAACCCCAATGAACAACGCTTAAGTAGGTTAAACACTAAATTGCTATAGGTGTTAACCTAATAAGAATTCTGAGGGTTTAACATTTACGAATGGTAAGACATGGAGATTTGTTAATGGAAAGCTGTCTCTGAAGTGGTCCGTTGTCACTGTGTACCCCTGGGTCCCGAGTGACCCAGCTGAGAAGGACCTTCACCTGTGCTTACGACGGCCCCCTCCGACTCGCAGCACGTTCATGGAGTGTCAGTGAGAGACACTGTCACTGTGTCACTGTCTGACTCTTATCAAGGGGAATGTTTTGAAAACATGGTTGCTGCCTCTGCACTCTTGCTGGCATGAGTGATAACTGACTGAACAGTGCTGGGCCACTGCACTACATCACAAAAAGACTTTGCTGCTGACGCTGTCTGGGCCGATTCCTGGGTTAGAAGTAGATCTGCCTTTGCATGTGTGGACATAGGGTGTGGCAGTCACGTTCTGAGGACCTTGATTCTGAAACATTTCTCACTTCTTACTCTGTACTGGATTAGAAGCTTAAAAATGCCTCCAACACCTCAGCAGATGGCAACTGCTTATGAGTTAATGTGGCTGGAATTAAATACGTAATCCAGGTTAAGTAACATCTTGTCACCCAAACTACATGGGCAAACTACAGTCTATCAACAATTCTGATCAGTTCTGGGGGGAGGGGGGTATGGGTTGAGGTCAGCTCTAGAACAGGGTTTCTTCTACCATACCATATCATACCATCTTTATTTATAAAGCACTTTAAAAACAACAATAACAAACGTGACAAAATAGATATAAAAGACAAACACAGACCAGACATAAAAACCAAGATGGTAAAAGATAAATTTGGTGGTCAATCAATACCTTTTTTTTTTAATTAGTTAACCTCACATTTACTAGCAATCACATCTATCACACATATAATGTTGGGTTCACCATTTGTCAAATTAAATTATTGTGACCAACAGAAAGAAAGTATAGGATTACCAGTGTTAATTGATTGTAAGATCTCCAATGACAATGATTGGGCCAGATAAATAATTTTATAATTCTTGGAAAAATGTAAGTATTTTTGCACTACTTTACAAGGATAATTCAGGCTTCATGGTAAATGGGTTGTTGACTTGTGCATGTACAGTTGGGCAATTGTGATAGTATAGTCTGAATTGGAGATTAGGTGTCAAACAAGGAACTGAATGATAATGGATATTCTATTTAAATTTATGCCACCATGTTGGAAGTGTAATGACAATTTACTCTTACACTTGGACGAGAAAAAAAACAAACATGTATTGACATATAACTTATAAAGTACATCTCTTTGCCTTTTACTAATTGGACATGACAAGGGATAACGGGACAAAGCAATCATTTATTTTTTTAAATTGATATGCCAGTCTGAGGACTGACTAAATTGGCCAGTGATGCTGAAAGGGGGGGGACTCTCTGAGAAATTGGCTGCAACCTCATTGATGTCCCATCAACCAAGAATCGCAGTGGATTTTCCTCTTTCAGCCCAGGAAGGTGTTGGACATTTTTTTGTTTGGCCAGAAATTCTGTACATTTATCCCAAATAACATGAGTCCTGATGGATGTGTAGCCAGAGCTTGTTAGGATTGTGTTCATGGCACAGGAATTGGCAGAATATTCCAGAATTGACAATTCCCTAGATAATTGGCTTGATAAGATGTATTTCGTAAGTGGAAGGTTCAACTTGTGCCAGTACTGATCTCTCTGGTAGAGGTTGTGGCATCCCCTGTATAAGACACCTCTGCTTTAAATTCATAATCACTGCAATAAAGCAACAACTTCCCTGCTCCACCTCCATATCAAACAGTGCAGTGCTTAGGGGAGGTAGGGCCCCTCGACTCTGTTTCTGAGCCCGGAGATGAAGCTCAGCACTGGATCCCCCTGCTGCGTTTGGCATATTATGAATCAGCTAAGGTTAACACACATCATATCTAGCTTGCACTCACGTACAGACATGATACATTTAGGATGTTCTTTGCGGTAACGTGATGGTTAGTGATAAAGGAAATGGTTTAAATGGTTCTCAGGGACAAAGGATTCCTGAACCAGGGAGAGATTGCCTAACAAATCTGGGGGAAAATGCTACTGCTAAAAATGCATGTGTTTAGAGATTTCCACTGGTTTTGTGCAATGAAGAATGCTTGCTGCTCAGTTAATTCAATGAAGAATTCAGCTTACACATAGATGCTTACATATCGGAATTTTTGGGTTGACATGATAAAAAGGCTGAGTTATAGATATAATATTGAATGTACTTTGATTATCTTATACTTTGCTGTGTTGCATATTATGTGTCGCCTTAAGGAATGTTATTCCATCTCTCAGATGAATGACTTACGTAGATAGTGGCTTGGTGTCTATCAGAACTCAGCACATGCGTACATAGTTACGTGTCTAAACAGAACACACACACAAACACACATAGTTACAGTATTATCATATCAGGCGCAGGAGGGCTCCTGCCCATGGTGGAGGAGTTAAATGTACATTGTGTCTTGTATTCGGGGCTGAGAGCTGGTGCAAAGCTGGTGGTGTCATGCTCTGAGCCCTCAGCTGAGTTGGTGACTTTACATGTGATTTGAATAAACATGCTGTGGTTGAGCTGACCAGTCCAACTCCAGAGTCTCCTTTCAGGCACGAACAAACAGCGCTTTTGTTAGAGAAAAACCTAACACTACACAGTGCTACACCTTGACATACGTGGATGAAGCTGCCGTCACCACAGTGAAAACATTCTGTACTATTTATTTTGGACCACAAAGAATGGTTGGCCATCTTGGAAACATTCTGTAATATCTGTAATGATGAGATACATCCAGGACAGATCCCTGCAGTGCTTGTATGTACATGCATGTAGTGTGATGATTTATCTTTTCTATTATTTTTGGTGGTCTGTGTTATTTCACTGGAAATCTGTCAAACAATTATGACACTGTAATCAGGTGAAAAAAGTTCTAAGCTTGACTGAAAACTGAAATACTATAGAAGGTGCTCAATGAGTATTTCTGATTTTGACAACAATTTAAGAATGTTTATTGCTAGTAAATTCTGTCCTTTTAATTTCCATTGAGTTTAGTGTATGTTGTCATGCTGTAATGTTGAATTGTGCCACAAGTAAAGTTGAATATGAAGATTTAAAAAAATTAAACAGATGGAAAAAATAGCTCCTTGTTTCATTTAGCACATTGGGCAATTAACTCAAAAAACAGTTAATGAACAAATAATGTTCATATAGTGTTCATGTACAGTATATATTCAGTGTTCGGTATGTATAAAGACAGCAGGTCAGATAAAAACACATCTGCAAGTCAAACACTTAATCTATCCATTAAATCTAAGCCTTGTGTCTACAGAGTGAAAAACTTTACATGTCATGGGATCAGATTTTTTCCAGGCTGCTGAAACCCTTCAGTGCACAAACACAGTGTCCTCTGCATGTGAAATCAACTGGTGGCTTTGTGTGCGTCTCACCTGTAGGCTGCCACAGAAGTGGTAGATGCTGGGGTCTGTGTTTATGTGGTTGTCAATGGCGTTGGGGTTACGTTCGCGGTTCCTCTGGTAGGGGGTGGTGGTGGAGGTGGTGGTTTGGACAGGGGACATAGGCTGCCACACCCCAACATCTGTCCCATTTCCAAATGCCTGGATAGCATTACCTACAGCAGAGGCAGACACATGAGGATGTATTAGCCACATGTAGTCAGATGAAAAGAGTCAACTTCACAGCTACTTAGATGCTTATGGAAGGATGTTAAAGGTGAACTACACTGACAGGGTTTAATTTAATCTAGGATTGGATCTCGTGACAGTTAAAAAAAAAGACTGATGTTAAATGAATAAAACCAGACTTAGCCATGTTTGATTTTTTTTTTTTTAACAGGGCTTCCTTTTGCTTACTCATTCCTTTGATAAACCAGTACCTTTGCAGAAATCCAACACCATCCTTACACCCAACTGGACTATGTTCCTTAAACATTTTACAAGTTAAAGTCCATCGACAGTGTTTACAAACTAGCTAGTAGCCCATGTGTTGTCGCAGTCTGTTGTACATTTGGACAGATGACCTGCCAGTCAACATAGCTTACAACCTCATAGGTGCACAAGCTCATGCATTCACTTGTGGAGAAAACAGTCATAGCAGTAGCTACTACAGAGGTAGAAATCCAACCACAGGAGGACTGAGGACAGACAGCCTACAGTTCAGATTCCGTCAACAGCTGGTACAGCTAAGAGAAGAATAGACATACTAGCTTGAAGAATGTGACGTTGTAAGCCGTGTTGACTGGCAGGTTGCCTGTGTGATCATTTATATCGGTCTGAAACAAATGATTGGCTGAGAGCTAGTTTGCAAACATTGTCGACCTTTAAACCTCCTTAGGTGCACATTTAAATTATTTAATTCTTGACCCTAGTTAAAATGCAACTTTGAAGCTTTCAGTAGAATTTTATTTAATTTGCTTCAGTCACTTGTCCATTCATCTCACTAATCTCAAAGAAGAACAAATGTGCTGATGAATTAGGTAAAATAAACAGCTCCAAGTAGTCATTGCAAAAAAGCATTTAAACCAACACAAACACAGGCACCTTCCACAGTGTTTACAATTATTTTCCTTAGTACAGAAGTAAGTGACTACTTTCTAAATGTTCTCTTGCAGTGAAATATAAAAAGGTCAAAAGATAGAGCTTTCCTTCAGAATCAGTATTGTTTTTTTTAATAAACTCTTTCCTATTTCTTAAGGAGGTAAAATGTCTTGAGAGATGCTTGCATTAAGTTTAGCTGCGTCACTTCAGCACCAAGGCCCAAGTTATCATGAATCACATCGCTGTTTGCTTTCATGTTAAAGTAAAGCTTTATATTGCACCAGTCCAAACCACAATTAAAGGTGAGTTAGAAGGTACTTAGGTTTTGTTATCACTTGCCTCCATTATAAATTCACCACACAGTCAAAATCCTGAGTGCTGATGTGGCTATTTGCCATTAGAGTCCATTAGTGGCCCTATTAATAGCTTTCTATGGCTTTGATGTAAAACACACACATCCACATACACACTTCAGAGGAAAGCTGAGCTTTACAGAGCTACTGTTTGAACGTAATGATATTCTTCCCTTCAACAGTGAATTATGAGCTGAAGTCGTGGAGGGAGGGGGATGACAACCTGATCTGCATAGAGCCTCTTGTGGTTATGTCTACACGATGTATAGAATATATTCACATTCTTGGACAAAGTCATCTTTTATTGATTTATTGAATTTAATCCATTATTGGATAAATTGATTTCACAGATCTTGCGCTTAGAAATTGTCAGCACATCATTCCATTTCATGGTGAAACATATTGTTATGTAGAGTTCTTTCTCATTTGAAAACAAAGATGGACACAATTTTCCTTGTATAAATAATATCTTTTAAAGAATAAATTCTAATCTGTCAAATGTGGTCTGGATGGGGGGAAAATGGTGCCTTTCCAAATCTGAAACTGTTTAATGAGTCTCTAGTCTTATTTATAATCTAGTCCAGATTTGACAAGTGTAAAGTATAGTGTTTTTTGATCTAGACTTGGTCTAATGTAGACAGGATGGAGAAATATCAGTTAAATCTCTTTTTTTCTGTTCAGAAATGTTTACATAATCTGGAACTGGTTAAATAATAGAAGACTGAATAAAATTTAGTTGGATCTATTGTGCTATTGGTTAATAGTACTAAAAGCTGAAGTGCAATGTCAGCACTAATTTTTTGTGTTTGAGATCAGTCACACTTGTTTTAACAAAGCTGTTCTATTGAATAAATACAAATGTTACAACGCCTTCATGATTTGTGTAAGTTTAATATATTGACTCTGTTGTTAGAATGGAATTACCGTATTTTCCTGATTAAAAGTCGCTCTGGAATGTTAGTCGCACAAGCCAAAAAATGCATAACAAAGAAGAAAAAAGCGTGTATTAGTCGCCCTGCAGAATACGTCGCGTCTGTTTGTAGCTGAGGCGCATGGCCACGAGCTGCGCTGCGGCTCGGCTCCTCTAGCGGCTGTCAGTCATATAGTCGAATTTATTCAAAATATAAGTCGTTCCGATGTATTTGTTGCTCCCCTCACCAGACTATGCAAAAAAATGCGACTTTTAATCCGGAAAATGCAGTATACAGTATTTAGTGACAACTACATTAAGACTTGTTTAAGACTCCAGACTGAAAGTTAAGGACTTTGACTTGACTCGGGACTTGACTGTCTTGACTTGAGACTTGACTCGAGACTTTAGTGCAAAGACTTGAGTCTTACCTATGACTTGCAAACAGTGACTTGATCCCACTTCTGGTATAAACAGAGTAAATTTCTGTGAACATCTGCCAACAACTTACAGGAAATTGTACCAGTGGTGCTAAGCCTGGTGGTCATGTGAGTCTTTAGTACACAGAGACTTTTCACACATGGCACATCACTGTATACACTGCTGTACAACAGCTACTGTATACAGTACACATGTACACTTACAGAGTATGACCAAAATTATACATACCCTGACCAGTGTAACAATATTGTGAATCATTTTTTTGAGAGGCACATTTTGGCTGAAGACACATAGAGGGTTACAAAAGAAATACTACAAAACACAGTTCATGCATTACAATCATTGTTGATACTTTGGTTGTAAGATTTACCAAAAAGGGCATGACCAGAATTATTCATACCCTTACTTGCAATCAGTTGCAAAACCTTTGTTGGAGATCACATTCTGATTCTGGTTCTTTATTACAAGGTTTCTGCTGTCTCTACAGGAATTTTAGTCCACAGGCCCCCAGGTCCTTGAGGTTGAAACGATTCCTTGCCATCAAACAGGTCTTCAGCTCCATTCACAGATTCTCAAATTTAGTTTTGGACTCTGCCCTGCAAATCCAGAACATTCACATCATTGTTCAGGGAACATTTTGTCACCAACATTGGAGTATGCTTTAGATTATTGTCTTGCTGCTAGGTCCTAAGCTGCCTAAGGCCAAGTTTTTCTGCAGACTGATTTTTTTTCCAGGTTCTTGATGTACTATTCTTTTTTTCATAATGTCATTTGCTATTATGAGGTTGCCAGTCCCTCTGGCTAGAAACATTATACACCCACCGCCATGCATTATTCTCAAAATTGTGAACTTGTCACCTTTTTTCACCAAACTAAAGCTGCATCCCTGTACCCAAAAAGCTCACTTTTTCCTCATCCAGCTTTAGAATGAAAGGTTAGAAACTAAGATCTTTGTCAAGGTGAGATTTTTCAAAGGCTAAACAACCTTTTATGTTCCTAGCATGGAGCAGTGAACTCTCCAGGTTGGCACTGAGGGAGACCTACATTGTACAATCAATGGAACGTCTCCAGTGACATTTTGGGCTTAGTTTCACTCAAATTGTCCAGGATGGCATTGGTGGTGATCCATATTAAAATTGCATGGCACCAGGAGGAAAAACTCAGTGTACAGCAATACTTTGCCTTGACAATTATTCAAAACAAACTGCAAAGTCAATCAACAAATGGTTCCTGGACAATGATGTGACTATTCTGGACTGAGCAAACCAATCCAGATCCTAATTGAGAATATATACTGCCTTAGATCTTAAGACATGTTTAGTGGCAAGAAATCATTCTAACCTCAAAGTCCCAGAGGAGACTGTGATAACCACCAAAGGCTTTAAAAGTGATGCATTCTGGACATGCTATTTTGTGTACATTTTTAATGAAATATCAAAAATGATTCTAGTTCATGTAAGGCCTTCACCATTTCTTCTTTATGTCCAATTGCAACCAGCCTTAAGTCAAAATAAATTATTTCCTTACAAAAACAATTCACAATATTGTGAACCTGGTAGGAGTGTGAGTAATTTTATTGTATGCAGTATGTCGTGTCCAGTATGTGAGTCTGGACACAACCATTATTTTGTCTTTCCCACCTTTGTTGAAACATTGCAACACATTCTTGCTTTTTTCCCACTCAAACAGATTTGCAGAATACTGACAGTGAAGGGACAGAAGTTGTATTTTCCTGCTCTTGCACAGGTATAGTTAATGTACAATACATTTAAAACAAGTTTTTACTCTTAAAACGCTGTACATGGCTACTAGTTGCAATAATCTCCACAGAGGCAGTTGATGCCAACCAGTTAGAATGTTGAGGGATAACAGACTGCATGCCCTAATTTTTCTTTTTCCTACAAGCATTTCCTAATTCCTGCTGACCTATTTCCTTAAGGCTCCACAGGATCCTCCTTATGTGTTTGGCACCTCTGGAGGTCATAATTACAGTCTGTGTCCTCAGATGCCTAAGCCTGGTTGCAGCTTGTATAGATGGCAAACGAGTGCATTTATTAAACCATACAGGTGTTTTTTTTCTCTAACACTCTAAAACTGGTCACTAATGCTGCAAAAATAACATTAAATTATGATACTTTAGAAGTGTTCATTCTAATTCACTGTGACTAATAAAGAACTCATCAGTAAGTTTCTCTCCATGTTATTCTAAAGTAAAAAGAAGTTATTTCTGGTGAGGAACATCTCAATGCATCACTCTCTGCCACAGATACATATTGGACTTGAGTGTATTTTGTAGAATTTAAAGGGATACTAAGAGCAAATACTGAGATTTGCAGAGACAACAGATTCAATGATGATTCTGAAAATGAGGGAAAACAAGTCTGTACGTAACTCAAGATGAGCGAAAGCCGAAAAAAAATCAGATCAGGGACTGCCTTCTGTTCCGAAACCTCTTGTTCTGACAACACATAGGGGAGTGAAGGGTTGACTGCTCTACATTCTGAAACTGTCTCTGTTCTGTGATCATGTCCACTCCAGGTACAGGAAAAGCTACTACACACACA
>JAQQAE010005374.1:0-17687 GCA_029823295.1 Pseudamia nigra | reverse complement strand
TTTTTTACATTCTGTCTCTCAAGCTTGATGTGAACCTATGATGAAAATTACAAACCTCTCTTATCTTTTTAAATGGGCGAACTTGCACATTTTTATGTTGCCCAATACTTATTGGCCCCACTGTATACTGTAGTATGGTCCTAATCCAAAGTTAAATCAGTCACAAATTCCATACATTGAACTGTTGCTTTCTCTCAAATGCCTTATGAAACACTTGTCATTTTGTTCCTCTCATTTTGTCTGATGGGGTATTTCCACCATTTTGTCTTTGGACATATGTAAAAGATGGAAAACAGCTGCCTACCTCCTCCTGGTTTTCCCAGGAGGAGGTAGGCAGTTGGTTTTGGAGCGCTCCCTGCTTTGATGGGTGTCACCTTCAGCTTTACACACTACGCTGTCTGGACAGGAACTACAACAAAATGCAGACTGATCTGCTCCTGTTCAGATCTTTTGATTCAGAGTTTAGCACCTAACGCCCGACACATGCAAGGTGTTCACTGCTTGCACAGAGGCCTGGTTTTAAAATCTCATTAGTTACAGGGACAACGCGTCTAGTAATTCATGTCTGTCTTTCTAAGATGATTTACCAACATCATCTTTTGGCAGGAGTGTTTCTTTTCTAATCTCGCAAGTTCACCTACCAGGGAAACAAATGTGCAGGGACTCGGGGGTCAGGGGTGTTGACCTGGACAGATTAGATATAATGACATCACACCACTCTGGCTATATCTGTAGGTACACAGTGTCTGGTACCATTGGCCTGTAGTGATGTAAAAACTTAAGAATGATTTTGTAAGATTAAAAACACACAAACACAGACAGTCTAAATTGTTAACGTGCACAAACATGTCTCACACTTCATTTTGTCTCCTTTTCTGTTTGAACTTTTTTTCCAAGCAGCAGCTAAAACCCCCATTTCTCTTTCTTTCCCCTCTAACGTACCCTTTTTAACCGGCCTCTGCCCAACATCTGCTTTGGCTAGACATTTAATTTTACTTGTTACGTCAGCCACACACTCCTACTTCCAGGCAAAGCCATTAGAATCACAGAGGCTGACACAGTCTGTGAGACAAAGGAAGCTTTTTACAACAGAGACTGGCCCACATGTCCAACATTAACTCTGACAAGAGGTTAACATGAGGGGCACGACGACGCTGCTGCAGCTGAAGCTAATTATGAGTATGTAGACAGAACAAGGCCTCATTCTGAATTAGAGTACTGTATTCTGAAGGGATTGTTGTTTTTTAATCTAATGTTTTGATATAGAAAGGTAGATGTTATGGCAGCATTAGTACTCAGGCCACATTTTAGTGAAGGGTATCAATTCAGTTGACCTCAGCTTTGGTAAGGTTTCCACTGCAGGTATAGTAGCCCCTCAATTCACAATCAGTATATGATTTCAGTGTAAAATCTTAGCTTAGCTTCATTGTGGACAGTAACATTAAAGTGCATGTCTTTAAAGGCTGGTGTACAGTGTGCAATTTCAGATTCGATTCAGACTCGATTCTGCAGTCATACACACCCTATGAAAAGTCCCTGGATATGATATGATGCAGCCATTCAAGAGCTGAATGGATACATCATATCATATCCACATGCGTGCGTACATAGAATTCATCTGCACGCATGGAGACAAACAGTGGCAACAAACCCCAGCTGCCTTCAGCATGCATGGTAATCTTTACACCTCATACTCTATGCACCGTCATTATAATACATACGGTATTCTCGCAAAAACAACACCATTATAATACGTTTGACAGATGAATAAATCATGTTTAGTGTACATTGCTTTAGTTTTTCTGGAGAACTAAATTAAAACACATTTGAAGAAGGACTTTGAGCTCTGAGTGGCGGCCACCGCAAAACTTCCAAAAGAGTCTTACAACAGAACCTGACACCCACTCAGCGGAGGAAGATGACACCCTCGCAGGATGTTAGTAAACACAGATGAGGGTAAGAAATGGAGACGTGAGACCTTCATGCTTCATGTTTCGGTACATAAGTACATCTGGAAAGGAAAACTTACTCTATTAGATGAAATGTGAATCCAAGAAAAAACTACTGACTTATGTGATTCACTATCAAAAAAAAAAAAGAAAATAAATCAGCAGATAAGTCAGAACTGTGCAACGTCTATCCAGTACCGGGAATTAGTCTTTTAAACGCTCATGAGGAATACCGTCTAAAAAATCGCATATTTTACATATTTTTAATTCATACATTTTTGAGCTCTCTCAAGTATTAAGCTTGCAGAGTTATATAACACCATATACATAGTTCCACATCAACATAATAAAATCACAGGAAAAATAAACAAATTGAATAAAAGAATGGAGGTTGAAAAAGAGACAAAGCCTAGGAAGGAAGATGAAAACCATCTTGGTGCATTTATAAAAGAATAATTTAATAATTCTAATTTAATAATTTAATTTAAATTTCATAGTTTTTCATTTTATACTGATCCTAAAACATAAGGCTGACTTACTGGAAGTCTTGGTCTTTAGGAGAATCAAACATTGCACTTAATGTAGTGGTGCCTTCAGGTCATCATAAGCTGTTTCCATAAAATGTCAGGCAAATTTTTGGCAAACATTTCAAACCTACAAAAGGAGGATGTGTATTATACATATTTCCACAAACTGGTTTGGAGTGAACACACCTGGCAGCATTATGCAGACAAAAGGTAGCGCTGTAGACGCACAGGACTTTAATAAAGTACATAGAACATCCTATTGCTGATTTCTACAAACCTTGTTTTTTCAGAGATATGATGCAAATAATTCCATCTCATCATCTGTGCACACCTGAAGCCACCATGTTTACGCAGAATATCCGGGATGACGCCACAAACAGGTAGTCCAACATATCAACTACATTTTCGCTATGTCAGGCTTAATTTGAAGAAGTTGTTTCTATTCCCTCTTTTGCAACAAGTATCAAAACCAGTGTTACTGTTTCCGTAAACATTTTCAGGGGCAAACATTCAAAATGTGCATTAAATATTGTATATTTATGGAAACACAGCTAGAGCTTTGTGTTCAAAAAAGCTGCTGACAAATTGATTGTTTACAATTGCTGAAGAGTCTCTGCAGCCCAGCAAGAACAGAAACAAAATAATTTTCACCTGTTTCACTACTTTATTGTTGAATAATAAAGTTAAATGTGTCGAGGTAGTGGTCATTTGACGTGACGTACATCAAGTGAAAGGGGAAATAAACACTGCTGATAGAACACACAACAAAACTAACTGATAATTTACTATTTACAGTGCTGTGAAAAAGTGTTTGCCCCCTTTTTGAATTCTTACTTTTTTGTATATTCGGCACACTTAAATATTTAGATCATCAAACAAATTTAAATAATGCATTTAAGAAAACACAAGTAAACACAAAATGCAATTTTTAAATGAAGGTTTTCATTTTTAAGAGGGAAAAAAAATCCAAACTTGCATGGCTCTCTGTATGAAAAAGTGGGAACCCTCCAATGTGGCTGAATTACAACAATTTTGCAAAGATGAGTGGGACAAAATTCCTCCATAGCACTGGAAAAGGCTCATTGCTACTTATTGCAAGCGTGAGAGTATAGTTGTCACTGCTAAGGTTGACTCAAGCAGTTATTAGGTTTAGGGGGCACATGCTTTTTCACATAGGGCCATGCAGGTTTGGATCTTTTTCCCCTTAAAAATAAAAACCTTCATTAAAACTGCATTTTGTGTTTACTTGTGGTTTCTTAAATGTATTATTGAAATTTGTTTGAACAGTTTGTTTGAACAGTCCTGGGTTCAATCCCAACACTGGGTGTGGAGTTTGCATGTTCTCCCCATGTCTGCGTGGGTTCTCTCTGGGTTCTCTGGCTTCCTCCCACAACCAAAAGCATGCACTAGGGATTAGGTGAATTGGTGACGCTAAATTGTCCATAGGCATGAATGTGAGTGTGAATGGTTGTCTGTCTCTGTGTCAGCCCTTGATGAACTGGTGACTTGTCCAGGGTGTACCCTGCCTTCACCCTAAGTCAGCTGGAATAGGCTCTGGCATTCCTTGCGACGATTAAGGGGTAGAAAATGGATGGATGGATCTGAAACATTTAAATGTGACAAAAGCAAGTGATTTCTTGCTTTTGTCACATTTAAATGTTTCAGATTCAGGAGGGAAGCAAAGACTTTTTCACAGCACTGTATGTGAGAAACTGAGACATTCTTGACATATAAAATTGCCTTTTTAATTGACAAACATATAAATGATGGTGTAATTCAGTCAGGATCAGAAAAGTGTCTGCCACTCGCTATTGACCATAATGTTTGGTCTCATAACCTGGAAGAAAGACAGAAGGGAGTGGGTGGGACCTTGGATGTACTCACACTAGGGCCATTTGGTGGAAGCTGTGCTGAAGCCCTCACCCCTTGGTCCCCACTCACACTGGCCCAGCTCCAAATGTGCTGAGGCGTGATTACATTTGTATGTAGATCACATCACAATACCACATATACAACTTTACTAACTTTTGTGGCTTATGTTTGAGTCATTTTTGGTCACATATAGACTTCTACTGGATTTATATATTATTTCATGAGTTTTAGTTTAATTACACTGCCTGCATGCAGAGACAGCAGGAAATGAAGATAATATGGCAGGTCTACGTAGTGTCTGCATGCTCGTATTCTTGTGTCAGCAACTGTGCTGCACCATGACCCACCAGGGAAAGGGAAACATGCTGCGCTTCAGCACAGCTTGGCTGCCCATTTATACTCCACGCTAAGTCCGCATAGGAATGCAGAGGATGTGTTCCCTCTGGTCTCAGCGTACATTACTTTACAAGTTTGGTACGTTTTCGAGGAGCTTATGCATCCATCCTTAACGTAGAAAACAGTACAGCGTCACCAGAAATTGTGGGGGTGCTCTAGCGCAGTACAGCTCATGTGGTGGAAGAACAGAACACAACATAAAACACAGAAAGATTAACCATAATGGCTCAACTTTTTGAGGAGAGGCTGTGCCATAGACTGTGTATATTAGTGAGATCTTGGAGACAAAAACAGGATGCAACCATATTTGTACAAACACCGGCGGTGCCAGTGGAGCGTAGGGAAAGCTAACTAACTGCTAGGCTTTAGGCACACTAAAACTTCACCAAGCAGTGTTAAACAAAATCAGATTACAGTGTTATTACCATCATTTCCGCACTATTTGGTGCACCTAAACGCTGTCAATTTTGTCCAAATATGACACTGCGCCTTATAATCTGGTGCGCCTTATAGTGCAGAAAATATGGTAGTGTAAACACAACCCATAACTGCAGTCGAATGTATCTCAGATAAAACTATATCCATATTGAATAAATAGAAGATATGAAGGTCCGACTTGGTCCGACTCCACCGGTGACACTAGTGACCAAAGCAACATGTAATGACACGGCAGTGATGTGTTGGATTATTTGCCATAATATCTTAACAATGGAGCAAAAAGTTAAAGATGGACCAGATCACATACTGTATTAGAGGGAACAAATAAAATGTTTGAGAGCATAATGACTCATGACAAAAAATTTAGTCTTTTCAGACAGAAATCTAATGCAACTCCACACTAGAGGACAGTCTGAACTCCACACTGCCTGCTGGTCGATGTATTGTACAACCATGCCAACGTAAAGTATGCATTGAAGTATAAATGGCAGCGACGTTTGACACACAATGCACTTGCGTAGAGTATAAATGGGCTTTTAATTGAACAGGCCAGACTTTAGGTCTGAAGTGTGCTTGGGCATGGAGTGGATTGGTATTGCGAGTATGCTCTCTTTAAAAGCACTAACAAATGCTGTTACGTTCAGAGCTTAGAAGAGATGGTTAACCTCCATCTGTTGTTACTTTAAGTATCTGTCATTGTTCTTGACTTCGGAAAGGTACAGGATTATTAAATGAAGCCCACCCACACTAAGTGAAATCTGAAAAACTACAGAGAGGGAGCGGGGTCGTGTTTCACTGCTCCACAAGATCTTCTATTTAATGATTTGAGGCATTAACTTCACCCTACAGGCTAACAATGATATGAAATTAACATTTGTAGCTTTCCACAAGTTTCCACAGGTCTGTAAAACGTCATCATGTGTGCATTACAAATATACTTTACTGAACCTTCTCTTTATGTGAAAACATCACCATGAAGTCAGTGCCACTGAAAACATTATGTGCAGACTTGTTGGCACTTTGCAGCTTCACACAGACTTTTGAATCTCTTATACTACATTATAAAAACTATGTTTACAAGGAGGTTATAATCAGAAGAGAAAGTGATTGCAGGTTAGCTGAGTGTGAATTTGTGGGGCTGGCATCTACAGGAGCAGCAACTCTGTGTACAATCCCTCAACTCATTCGGCTGTGCTTATTAACAGCAGCATAAATAAAGTCCATAATATCCACTCTGTCTTGTAGATGTTTGACATTGTTTTTATAACCAGCCATGGGAAGAAAATAGAGTTGATCCTTGAGCTTTTATTTAGATTCGACACAGCCGGTGCAATGGCACGTGACACCCGGGGCTCCAGGAGCATCTGTGAGAGTGACGGGGCATTCTGGGAAAAGTGGGGTCTACGCTGGACTGGAAGCAGTCGGTGGAAAAAGAGAAAAAGAGAAAGTTCTTAGCAGTGGTTGTGGTGTGGCACGTAACCCTCGTACAAAACGCAGAGACTATGAGTGTGTGTGTTAAAGTGTTTGATGTGCCAGATCTGCGGGTCCATTAGCCGCACTCAGAGGAGCAGGAGACTAAATCTTTTCATGGCTGCTGTAAGTCATCTTACCATGTGGCGCTGCCAGGGCCTTTAAACCCGTCTGCTGCATGCATCAGAAATGAGGCCAAATAAATAACCCCTGAACCATTCTGACTGTGTCTGTGTGTGTGTCGGTGGTTCCCCTGCCTGGGAAATGAAAGACCAATTAAACTGGGCTGTGTCAGGCTTATTAGTGCAAACTGTGTTTATACAAGAAGAGTTGGAGAGAAAGAAAAACAGAGGGGAGTGTGAAAACGAACTTGGGTCAGCAGTGCAGACGGTGTGATACACTAATACGTGCACACGCAAAAAGCGAACACTGTGTTTCCGAGTCTTGATGAGCAGAGGTGGGTAGTACTCAAGTACATTTACTCCTTTACATGAACCTGAGTAACTTTTCTCCATAATACTGTATACACTTCAGACAGCAGACAGCAGTTAAATTGGTGATGGGAAATACTGTTCTTCTACTTAGTTACATTTTGCTCCACCATAGTAGGAGTAAAAATAAGTTGAAATAAAAAAAACAAAATAAATAAAAAGAAAATGAGCAAAATTATCAAGCAAATTATCATGATGCGACGAAACTAAGTGACGAAATGAGCAAGGAAATCACAAAAAGCGACAAAATGACAAAAAATAAACAAAATGAACTAAAACAGCAAAAAAACATCAAAATAATCAGGAAATTTAATAAAACTGAACAAAGCAGTTAAAGAAATAATTAAATTAAAGTATAAGTGAACAACATAAGCAACAAAATGAGCCAAAGGGGAGAAACTAAGCAAATAAATTAAGAGAAATCAACACTATTAGCAAGAAATTGAATTGAAAGTCAACAAATAAGCAACAATATGAGCAAAAAAATGATCGAAATGATCAAAAACATTAGCAACAATATAACAAAGGACAAAATTAGTCGCAAAACATAATAAAGAACATTGTTAAAAAACAAAAAAAACCCAGTCAAGTAAAAACAAACAAAATATGCAGCAAAATCACCAAGAAATGATCAAAGCAATCATGGTAATGAACAAAAATGACCAAAATATATGTTTGAAGGGATTATATTTGGTTGTTTTAATCAGATATTTCTGTACTCTGTAATGTAATGTAATTTTGTTGTTGATAGACACATTTAACAATGACAGTAAGTCTCATTCATTCATTCATTCATTCATACTCATGTACTTATTTTTATGAGTACATGTACTTTTTCTTGAGTCATTAAGGTAAGATAAAATAAACCTTTATTAATCCCACAGTGGGGAAATTCACATTTCTCGTACTTAAGGAGTTATGATCATAAAGAAACATTACTTTTACTTGCATACTGTTTCTGTATACTCCACACACCACGGTTGAGTACAGTTTAAAGGAAAAACATCTCAGCATTGAAACAGAGACTTATACTGATGGACACATTTTCAAGTGTGCTTCGATGGCAGTGCCACCAGAAAAGCCACAAGGGCAAATTTATGATACCTGAGGTTTTCTACCACATGTACACTTACTCTCACATAATCGACCACTGTTACAACAGGTTGGAACAGGGGTAAACATGATGAAAGACAGTTTTAGTGTCTGAATGTACTGTAACTACTCATTCTCACTGACAAACAGAGGTACTCTAGTGCATTTACTCCATTACATGTATGTGAGTAGTTTTTCTAACATAGTACTTGTTTTGCAGAACACTTTTTGCACTCAGTCACATTTGTGAAGAAAAACATGTACTTCAGCTCAGTTACATTTTACCTCAACAGGTAGGAGTAAAAAGGTTGAAATGAAACAAACAAACAAGCAAATCAACCCCCCCCCAAAAAAAAGCAACAAAGTGATCAAAAATTATCAAAATAATCTAGTAAATTAACAAGAGTAAACAAAATGAGCAAAATAATCAAAATGAATTTCCTGTTTGAATGCAACATATCATATTGTAATATACTGTACAGTATTCTATATTATGAAGTTATTCACTACTTTACTATTTTTCACGAGATGCTCTTTTACTTTTACTCAAGTACTGATGTTTATGACTACATCTACTTCTACTTGAGTCATTATAACAAAGTAGCTATACTCTTACTTGAGTACTGTTTCTGTTTACTCTACACACCTGTGCTGTCAAGCCATTGCACACTGCCACTAGGTCATGAGACCACATTCCACAGCCAGTATCAACCCTTTTACCATCAGTTTTCACTTTCCAACATCAGAAATGAATGACTCTTAAGTGACAAAACACCTAGTTGGATGTTAGGGGATTATGATGGCACAATAAAGTTTGTGGACTTGTGTATGGAGACCAGGGTTCAGGTCCAGTTCCTTACTATGTTTTATCTCTTTTTTTCCCTCATTTTGTCCAATGCCTTTACACTAAACTTAACCAAACACAAGCATTTTATTGTCTAGACTTTCTGGACTAGCCTGCAAGATAAAAAAAATAATACACTTCAGCGGTATTTTGTGTGCCCTGGTCAATGTGTGCATGTGACAAAATGGGAGTGAGAATATGTAGTTAATGTCTAGATGTACTGTAATAATAACATACAGTATCCAGGTGGCTGACAGGGTAGACAGCACTTTGTGTTTTCAAATATACTCAAGCATGAAAAATCTCTTTCATTCATTTAAATGGGACTCTTCTGGCAGTGCAAGTCAGCTAAAAAGACAGAGGTCTTGTCAAAGAAAAGTCTAATTCAGTTAATCCTCAAATACCTAGACAACTGCCCACTGCCATTTTATCTATTCCACTTCATGACATTTCCTGCTGTAATATGATTTACAAACAAAAAATTTGGGAAGTTCAACACTGCAAAAACTCCTCTATCTAGCTTTATCTAGGTTTGGGGGGCCCCTCTATTTTTTTAGTGTTGATAATGCCATCGTCTAGATTGTCTACACTGTGAGCTACAATTTGGACTATTATTGATTTGCAAAAATCCTGTCTGGAGCCTTTCAAACCTCCATATACTCATCGTACCAAAGAATTTCCCACAGCTTGCCTGTAAATAAGTTACTAGTTCAACATTTGAGGTGTTGACATTCTTATTTGTTCTCCATTGTTCTTCCACCTTAGTAACTAGTCTGTTACAATGTTATCTAAAAGAAACACTAGCCAAGCATGCAGTATCAAACTGCGATGTAAGACATACTACATTGAGACAATTATTTTACAATGTCTTATCAGTGTTCCCATCACTGAAGCAATCTTTAAATCTTAAGACCAAGACAACTTCCCATGAGTACTTACTAGTGGGCAATGACCAGGGCAGTACATTGACACCTCAACTCAAAGTTGTAAAACCGTCATGCGCTCCTGGGGAACCATTCAGTGGGCTCCAAGAAGCCCTGACTCCTATAGTGTTAGATTGGACTTCTCTTGGAAAATACTAAGTGAATACATTTTTGTCATGAGTCATCATAGTCTCACATATTTTGTGTGGACCCCCCAGTAAGTGATGGTGGGCCATCTTCAACTTTTTCTTTATTAATATATTACAGTAAATAATCTGACAAATCACTGCAGTTCTGGGATTTGATTGACAGGTCACTATGGTAACTTGACTCACCGTTGGAGGGAAGTTGGACCTTCATAGTGTCTATTTATTTAATAGTACATAGTTTTTCCTTGCAGACACTCGACTGTAGTTGTGGGTAAGTGTTTACACTAACACTGTAATATGATTTTGTTTGGTGATGCTTGATGAAGTTTTACCAAGTCAGTAAGCTAGCAGCTAGCATTAGCTTACCCATCAGACCCCTGACATGCTACGCTGCCATTGTAACCCTGCTGCCATTGGTCCAAATATGGTAACATGCTGGTTTTGGCTCCAAAATATCATCCAAGAAGTGAAAACCTGACAGGCCTAAAAACGTCATGGTCACTTTGTCCACTAATGTATACAGGCTATGGTATTTACATAACGTTTTTATTAAGTGACTTAGGTCATTCAGATTGCACACATTGTTAGAGTAACTCGGTCTTGATACACAGGCACCACTCACAATAGTCTCCATTGCAAACAATGCATTTTCTCTATCATAGAACCAAACTCACAAAGTCTATTTTGAAAAAAAAATCAGAAAAAGTTCTTCCAGGACAGAATTTTACCTTTCTCACCTACAGTACATATCAGGTGTCAGCAGCCTACCTATTTGGTACATGCTTTCTAATACCCTAAGTCTTCCACCATCACTATCATCATTATGGTATTCTGACCACAGTCCAGTTGTGCATCAAGCTCATTGACTGTGACTCATCAGTCCATTTGAATAAATTGCCAATAAATCATTAAAAAGAAATTAGTATTTCAAGAGTTACTCTGACAACATGTGCAGTTTGAATGACCCTCTAACAAAAAAGTTTTGTCTGATTTTGCATTACATTTGGTTTAACCCTCCTTTGCGATCTATGAATGAGAATAAGAGAGGGAATAAACCTGTCTGGACAACCACTTGTGAAAACAAATCAAAAAGTCCCTGGTGATGCATTTATGTTTGAAGGAGTTCAGCAGAAATTTTTCACTCATGTGCAGTCAGAGCACTGGCTGCTTGCCATCTACCTTGACCACCAGGGATCCTTTTAGCAAACTGTCAGTTGGAGATTTCAGTGTGCCGTTACAACCGGCTCCTGTCAGCAACAAATGGATTCCAGTCAGAATCGGTTATCATGGCGGTCTAGTAAGCGGGGTGAAGCACGCAGGCCTTCAACTGCACTTAGTGAAACCTTTTGGGACACATTCACGCATGCTACAGTAGCTTGACTTCTTAAGCACAAACACTCCCATTGAATACACACACAAGAATGCCTTTTGGGTTTACTCCATCCCATGATTACCGTTCAACCATCTGCCAGAATGTGTCGGACGCCAACCTTTGTTCAGTACTGCACGAGGCCTGTTTGTCAGGGCATAAGCTGTGTGAGCTGAGGAGCTAAGGGAGGCCTGTGGGGAGGAAGAGAAATGGGGTTGCAGGGGTATCTTTGCTACATGAGAGAGGACACAGAGGAAAAGCTGACTAACTTGGGTTTGGGAGGATTCCTAGACATTCATTCTGCAGAGCCACATGTTCTGAGTTTGAACAACAAAGACAAGCAGACAACAAAATCTGAATTTTGTTCAGGCTGAAGAATAAATGTAACTCTCTGGCTACTGTTGCTTTCCAGTTTCCCCACATAGCGTTTAAGAAATGTTTTCTTTGATTCCAACCACCACAAAATACTGTAAATTTTTACTTCCATTGACAGTCCTTCATTAGTATCACATGTACTTAAGAAGAAAAACAATGATATGTCAGAAAAGAAATCCTAAATCTAGAAAACAGCTGAAGGCTAGTCTTCAATAAGTCATGTGTACTGACTTAACATATGCAGTGGTTTTAAGATAATTGTGGTTAAATGAAGCCAATGTGCACAATAGAAAAGCACAAATGAGGGCTCACTTCTGTACTTCATTTTCAATGGTTCTTTATTTTATTTCTGTGTGTATTTATTCTGGGACTATCACATTACCACACTGAAGTCACATTCCTTTTAAACTTTGCCAGGATCCATGTTTGTACTCTCATGTTGTGCGGACCAGACATTCTTAATCCCACAGAACCTTGAAAACAGCGGCTGATAAATCTTTTTTCAAGGCCCAAAATACTAATTTGCTGGAGTTTCTCTGCTGTGTCACATGAAATTTTTTTCTCGGATATTTTACTTAGTTGTCAAGTTCAACTTTAAGGCCAATTTTGGATAAAAGCATTTCTGTTATGACAACTGTCCTAATAAAGACTTTGTAAAAACAAGTGGGTAAGTGCATCTTGAGCAGATTTTTTTTTGTACTTCACTATGCATGCCAAAAGAATTTACTGAGATCCTTCCAGAGTTGTTTGTGTGACCTATTTGTACAGAAATGGGTAAGAATGCCAAACTTTCTAAGGTTGAATCAGAATAAAAACATAGAGCCAATTTGTACTGACATAAAGCTACATTGGTCTTTATTGTGCATATTTTTGGTCTATTACAGCCAACGATACTGGTTTCAGGACACCTTACATAGTCGTCTAAAGATCAGCTCCTGTGCTGTAACCTGGATCTTTGCTCTGATTCTTCAGTACAGACTCTGTGAACGAGGCTATTGTTGCACAGGTATGTTGGCAGGTCACTATCTGTGCAACGACAGACAAATGGTACCCCCGGCTCACCTGCTTCAGCTGCTCACAAAGGGAGAGTTTTGTGTGAGGAGTTGAGCTCTCCGCTTGGTTTACAGGATAAGGAGAGTGAAGTGAAAGCAGCAGAGATCAGTATGGAGTAATGTAGCTTATCAGATAAAGCTGCTGATTCTGCTGCCAGGTTGTTACACAACTGGCACAGAGTGATGCACGAAACCTGATGCTGATTCCTACTAGTTTCAAAACATTATGTGGAGCCAAATCAATTTCATATGTTTGTGTAACAAAGATGACCTGAAATGTGCTTTTTTTCTACTTTGGTTGTACAGTGAATGGCAATGCAACTGATATGGTAAGTATTTGACCTTTTCTACAGTTGCGTACAATGTTTTTAACTTCCAAAAGACAAAGCAGCATTCAGACATTACACTGTCAATTATATGACACTTAATTCAGAAAAACTTTATCAATCCCTTAAAGTAGGGGTTTTCAATCAATTTTGATTCTCAGACCATATTCTGACTAAAGCAACCTGGGGACCACTGTTGTTCAGTATGAGGATGGGTGTTGAGATTAGATATTGACACATTCATGGCTTCAGGGGTAGAGCATATGAAACACAGTGGTACCTTGTCTCCTTTGTCACTAGTGAATGTAAATCCATATTTAATGTAGTCCTTGCTGTATTTTCTTCTTGGTCTTTCCGTCTAACGTTTCCCTCTTTCCTTTGAAGTTGAAGCTTTATCCAAACAGCATGCGGTAGAATCTTGTTCGACTTCCACGTCTATCGCTGGCTCTTTCATTGTTACAAACCAATACATTGTGGTGCTGGATAGACATTTAAGCTACAAGGCCAGGGACCACTTGCAATGTCTTCACGGACCACAAGAGGGCCGCGCCCCACCTGTTGAAAACCCATTCCTTTACATTCTACACAAACAGTAATTGTTAAATGCCAGCAATAGTTAAACCAACAGCCTGCAGCAAGTGCAAGTTTGGAATAGTGCAGCATTAGGTGCAAACAACATAATTAACTACAATAGAAATTATATTAGAACATATTATTTACACTGGTTTTGTCCTGAGAACAAGTTGAGGTCACTCCTTTTCCTTTAGGGAGTATGTACTTTTGAATAATACAAAAACACAAATAAAAAAATGGATATCTAAAAAATAAGCAGAGATTATTGTTTTAGATTCAGACTTGGATGACAACTTGTGGCTTACCGCGGTTGTAAAGACAGTTTGTACTCAACAGGTCAAAACAGCACAGAGCGCACTGATCAGCTGCAATTTGAAATCTTTTAATCCAGTACGTTACACCTTGTTCTCAGAGTTAATGAATATTGTAATTTACTCCCAAAGGAAACATTTAAGAATTAATTTTATGTAATTTAATATCAAAAATATGCAATCCAACAAACCAATGTTGACACCCTTTTCACATTGTTACCTTGAAGTGTTCAAATCGAGCTACTTGGGACACAGTGTCCTGATTATTAATTATGGTAGCTATTTATAATGGAGCACTGCCAATAAAATGAAAATACAGTGAAGCTCTGTCCCACTATTATCTGCCAGTGTTGTTTGGCAGGTGTTAGTGTTTCGTGTTAAGACTAAATCAGGGGTAATTGCCCATCATTATGTCCCTGTGAATCATGGGAGACACAGCAAAGTGCGAGGTGGTGTGAAGTGTGCGAGCAGAGAACGGGAGGGTTAAATTTGGGACAACAACCTGTAAAGCACCCCTGCAGGCTAAATGTAGTCAGCGAAGCCTAAAGCTTAGAATACTCGCACATCCCCACAAATGAGAGGTTGTGACCCCCGATGAGTGAACAATGGCTGTATGTGTGTGTGTGACGGTGAGAGGATCCACGTGTTCAGTTGGCAGGTTGGTAAGTTAGAGAGCAGGGGGCAGAGGTCACGATGACCTGCACAGGAGGCAAATGGTCCACTTACAACAAGGACGCACACTTCCTGTAGCCAAAAAGAGAAAAACACACTTCTGTTGTAAATAGGGCACTTGACAGCAAAAGGGAAGAGTCTGAACATGCAAAACTTACATTATAGCACTGAAGTTGTACTGATTAGAGCTGCCAAGCACATGACATGCTACAACAGACAGAGAAGGCAAAACAACACTGTATGTGAGGATCTGGGAAAACTCAGAGCAGACAAGAGGGCAACACAGTGCTCTTCAACAGGGTGGGTATGAGTGTACAAACATGCCACAGGCTCTGGGATTAATTGATCCATGCAGAAATGTGCCCCACTGAACAGTACAAGCTTGTACAACTCCGTCTGCAGGGAGCAAATTTGAACCTCTCTGTAGAAAGAGATGATCTCTCCAGGTTTGTTCTCTGCAGGAACGATGGGAAATGGGCTCTTTTAAACCTGTCTGCTTGTATTAGGAAAGTTTTTCATCTGCAGGGCATGATGTCTGAACACCAGACACTCAACCTCCACTTTGAGGACACATAAAACCAAGTAAAAGACATGTTCTCATGTGAACCTTAGTATTGGTTATCTGTAAAATTCATCAACACTGTGCTTTCTTATACTGTACCTCACTAAGAAAAACAAAAGAAGCACTAGTGTCTGGATTTTGTCTTCAGTAAAAAAGGGTACAATCAGAACCAGCTGGCATTTATTCCTTGGTCAAGTGACCCTGAAGGTAGGGATGATTTTGTGACTGTTTTGATTACGATAATGTAATGTAATAATACATTGTTCATAGTTTCCTTGGGTCGATCAGGCAAGTGTGCTGAAGTGAGTTAATTTAGTTTTTCAACTGGGCACTTCAGTTCATTTTACTATATTTTCATAAAACCCCTGGTGGGAGCAGGGATTTTCAGGGCCATGGACGCTAATATTTTGCTTTAAATCATCTCTTTCCTGGACAAGCCCCAAAGTGTCTATTTCTCTGATGCACACTTTGAAGCCAACTGGGTTGTGACTTCCTGCTCTACATTTTGGAGCCAATGTGGGGCCACAGTGTTATGATAAAAACCCGAACTACACACGAACAAACACCTGGACCAGGAGGATAGTGATGAGTTTGAACATCGAATGAATCAGATCCTTTGCATTGTAAGGTGGACACAAAGGCATGGAAGACACTGGAGAAACAGATATCTGAGGGGGCTTTCACATCTACAGCATTTAGTCCACTTAAAGCGGACCAGAGTCCAGAACACCTGCAAGTTTGGTTCATTTGGGCTAGTGTGAAAGTAGACCAGTTTGATTTGGTCCAGACTAAAGAAGGTGGTCTCGGTACGGTTCGGTACGCCTCCATCAGAACTCCAGTGCAGTTCACTGATGGTGAGAACGCTGACCGGACTCAATTCGCTCCAGCTCTCTGTAATTTTGCACTGTTTGATCTATGGAGGCTTCCGTAGCAACCTCTAATGTACATTTCAAGAAGCTAGTAAACTTCTCTATGTCACTCTTCTCCGTGCGAAGATGCGCACAGTGTTTTTGACCCAAATACGATTTCTATGCTGGAATGACAGCAGAATTTGTGCTTTTTACACAAACAAATAATGATAATAATAAATCGCCACAAAAAAGTAAAATAGTACCATTCATTATTCCAAAATAAAGCTAAATCAGATATTTTCGTCTGCTGGATTTTTCCTTCTACAAATGCTGTGCCAATCAGCTCTCACTCACATCACCCAAAACACAGTATTTTGTAAACAGCGCCGTCACATAAGTGGGGGGATATACAAAATTCAAAATGGTTGGTTCATTTGCAAAAATGGTGTGAATGTGGACCGAACTAGTTGAGAATTGCAACATTGTAGCAACTTGTGGGTCCAATCGAACCACTGGACCGGACTAACAGGTGTGAAAGCAGCCTCAAACTCACATCACTGCCAGTGTGATTAATGTGTTTTTTCAGTAAGAATGTAAAACTCCAATCACTTTTGTGGATGCAGCTTCCATCTCTGAAGAGAAATACATTGGAGTCTGAATCCAGCTGAACAAGATGAACATCTCAACCACACCTTATATTTGTAGGTGGGGGCTTGTGGCTAACAACAGGGAGCTGCAGGAGTGCTACAGGTCAGAAAGCCTATGGGTAAACTAATGCTGAGTGCTACATTACTGACTGAATAAAACTTTATCAAGCATTGCCTAACAAAGTCAATTTACTGTGTTGTTAGTATAACCTATAAACCACAACAGTCCACCCATCTGTTAGGAAAATGTGTTTTATATATAAATAGAAGTTGTGAAGGTGTAACTCTGAAAAACACAGAGCTGTCACAGACCTGTCAATAAAAGCCTAACATGGCACACATTAAAGTACAGTGGAACCTCGGATAACGACCGCTTCTGACAACGTAAAATTCGGAAGAGAGCCAGGCCGGACTGCTAGCGAGCGGATGCCATTAAGACGGCCATCGCCGAGAGCTGCTGAGACGGCCGCCGCCGAGAACTGTTAAGACCCAGCAGCTCTGTGTTAAGAGGCAGCAGCTCTGGTCTCTGGAGGTGTTTACAGTTATGGACATGTGCAGTGTCCACGGACACACTAAGAAGTCACAAGCCAAGGCCCACAGGCAGCCTCTTCCCTGCTCCCGGTCAGCGGGCTCGCAGTCAGCGGTGTGGTGGAGTTGTTCGCAGTTATGGACGTGTCCATGTACACACTACAAAGTCATAATCATTTTTAGAACTAATTTTATGCATTCCGTTTCAGATAATTGACATAAGTTCCTTTTAAAATAATAATAATGAATAAATGTGCAGGTAGGGGTGTG
>JAQQAE010005373.1:0-17692 GCA_029823295.1 Pseudamia nigra | reverse complement strand
GAAGTCAACAACACAACAATACAATCAAACTACATTTCAAAATAAAACAGGAAACACTAAACACAAATCATGACAAAGGTGGTCTAAGACTGTTCCACAGTACTGCATTTTCAGGTCATTCAACAAAAAAATACGTTCACTGGCCACATTTTCCAAAATATCTGAACTCTTTTCTCATTTATACATGTAATAGCATACATATTTGCAGCACGTGCATTGATATAAAACAGAAAAATGTCAACTTCTGTGCATTTTTACAGTAAAGAATTGTCACAGTAAATTGAGAAATGTTGCTAGTATTATGAACAAACAGGTTTATTTTTCCAACATTGAATAAGCTTTCAAGAAGAGAATATGACTACTGACTACTGAAGCGTGACTTCAGCTCTTACTAATGCTTGTTAAAAAATATGTATATATATTCTTTGTCTTTTTTTGGTCATAAATATTTAATCATGTAGAAAAATACTTGAGGGGTTGTAAAGTTCAAATGGTCAGTATTTTTATGTTAATCCTGAATGCAACATATAAGGTAGCAGAGTCTCTGTAAATTTACAAACCCACTGTGTTTAAGCTGATTGTTTTGGTTTTATGGCCAGTTTCTGTTGTTTACTCTAAACACTCTCATAAAGCTTGTTACAAGTTACAGTGAGGAAGTAAAAATAGAAAAAAACAAAGAAAAGTGTTTTCGCCTGTAATTTCAAAATAAAATTAAAAATAAAACCTGTTTCCTTGCTCCCACAAATGCTGAAAAAACAGTTTGTACAAAAGCATATACTGTACGGTCACGACTGACCATTCCCTCATGCCACATCAAGTCATACATTGTAGAAGTTTACCCTCAGGGCTTTTCTGGTAGAAATATTTTGTGTCAGAAAAACTTCAGGAATTCAGGTGAGGGGGTATAAAGAGTGAAAAAGTTGGAAAGAAGGTCAGAAGCTGAAAAAGGTTGTTGTGGGTGATTAAATTTGACATGGGGCTGTCACACAGGAGACAGGAAAGCCCTGAGGACAAAGTGCTTCCATGTGCTGTAAGATCACACTGCTTTCTTTGAGCTTGAAGGTACAGTGTGTTGGATTTAGTGGCATCTAGTGGTGAAGTCGACTCCTTACTCCAAATGAGACTCATGCCTCATGCTTTGGAGCAGCACCTTTCGGAACTGAACCAGAACTCTCATGTGGGAATGTCAAAAACTGCTGTACTGTCATTGTCCATGGGGAGTTGAATCCAAAAGAAAGACAGTCCCTAGAGTCCCATGTTATAATGTCCAACTTAACAACATAAATAAAAATGTTTACAGCTCCATAAACATCAGTTTCAGTCTTACTTGATTATTTCCACCTCCAGTATGTGAACAAGGAATGTGGGGTGAATTTTTATAACTCACCCATTCAGATGACCCAGACACTTGATATTTGTGAATATTTAAGGGCACATTCGTTACACACACATTAGCCAGTGGTAGTGCTGAAACGGTGACACCAAGAGACTTCCTGTTTGAGCTTCCAAAGAGCTCTACAGAAAACCTGGGTGACAGCATGGAGGGTTTGTCCATCTTTTAAATACAGTCTATGGTTCAGAGGTACCATATGAACATTGAAGCACAACATGGTGGACTCTATAAAAGGCAGACTACTCATTCTAACAGAACAGAACAATAATGATGCTGTAATTACAAAAATCTTATATTAATTTTTGCTGATACATGGTCTTATATTTTACAAAATGCCCCTTTAAGCAAGCACGTGATATAATGGTTTACAGTATGGACAACAAAAGAGCATTGTTGGTGTTTAATTTGTTCCTCCCTCTTCTTCCATCCCTCAGGGCTCTTAGTGATGTACGAGGCCAGTAGTCTTCCAGATTGCTGTGAATAAATTCATTTATATGTCATATGTCTTCTCAAAGCTTGTAGATATGGACAAAGCAGAAATCACAGGAGTGGTGCAGCGATAATCAAGATTAACACACTCATGGATGAGACACAATGAAGAAACCAAGAAATAAAGCAAAAACAAAGTAAGTGGTTGTATTTAAGGTGCTCACATATTACTAGTGTTTACAAAGCTATCTTTGCATTTACACCTTTGTTAAAACGTGCATGATTTATAGACTGTACTAGTGGGCAGAGTAATCACGATGTCATCCATTGATTTTTAAGCTACGTGTCTGGGGTCTTATGAGTAAGCTAATGCTAGCTGACTGACTCTGTAATACTTTCTCAAGTATTGTTTTAGGAAGTCAAATTGTGGTTGTTAATATAATCAATTAAATAGAACTGCAATCGAACTGCTTGGCAGGGAAAACTATGTTCCTAACAGAAACCATGAAGGCCCAACTCAGTCCAACTCTGCCGGTGAGTGGAGTTACCATATAGATCTGTCAATCAAATCCCAGCACAACAGAGATTTGTTAGACTATTTTAAAGATGGATCGTCAGATCACATACTAGAGGGTCCAAACAAACCATTGTATGAGACAATGATGACAAGAATATATGCATTTAGCATTTTTAGAGAGAAGGCAAAGAGACCTCTATGGGAGTCTGGCTGTTCTGGGGCTGGATGATGATGCGCAGTACGATGCCCCAGTGGCAGTCAGTGGTATTTCAGCTTCATCCCTGCTTCATTATGTTAGTTGTTGTACAAGAGATGTCAAATAGTTTTTATGCTTAACTGCACCCTAGCGGATGTACTGTGAAACATTCATGCCCATATAAAGAACCGTGACCGTTCTTTTTTATGTGCATAAAAGGAGCATCAATGAGTTTAACCCTGAAAAACCGGGCTTACTCAGTCACTTTGACCTGTGAGCTATGAAATATCTGAAAAACTTCAGTTCTAATGTGTCCAAACATTCCATTTCTCCTGAAAATATGTTACAGCAAGATCTATTACAGTTCCCTTAATTGCGGAAGAGACAGCATCCAAGGACAGAGAGCTAGTGAAGACTGTATGATTCAGTCACTCATACATCATGCTCCTCCTTCCACTTTCCCTCGTCACCTCTTGACTCCGCTCCCGCTATCTGGCATTTTAATGCATCTATAGTCATGCTAATGGTCCCCAGAATCCAAAATAATTTCTTCTTTGTCCCACTCTGCCACTCAGCACTGATAGGGGACTGGTATCTCTTTCTCCTTCTGTGTGATTCCGACAGAGTCCTGTCAGTCTTTTTTTTACCCATCATGCTTTCTATGTGTGTCAGATTAAAGGAGGTGAGGAGGTGAGAATGCTGACAGGGCATGAGGAAGAGAAGTGAAGAGAAGAGAGGGGAAGAGAAGAAGAGAAGAAGAGAGGAGAAAAGCATGCGTTTTACATTATCAGCAGCTCCAACCTTTCTATTCATGCTGGGTGACCTTTCCATCAGTAGGTAATAGAGAGGAGAATGTCTTTTACTATAAAGGCTGGATGTTAAGTCACGCTCCTCTCTGCCCCAAAGAGAGAGTGGAGCACCTGATGGTCACCTGAACACAGCTCGGGGTGAGAGGGGAGGAGGCTGGGGAGATGAATGAAGGCAGAGTGTGTGTATGTGTGTGTGTCAGGGTGGATGGGGTGAGGGGCATTTGGTGGACTGATATTAGTGGAGGATGGGGGTGGCCGTAGTGGCGGTAATGTATGTGTGTGTCTGTGTGTGATGGGATGGGAGGGGAGGGGAACAATATTGGTCTGCCAGTGTGGGTCATTGTAGAGAAAACATAAAACATAATCATCCATTAAAATGCAGCTTCACACCCTCCATCACGTCGGCGATGATGCTGCTGCCATAAATGTTGGCTGTGTTTGTGTGTGTGTGTGGTTTGGTGTGTGTAGACATTCACACGTGCATCACTCAGCTATGACAGATCGAGGTCTAAAAAGCCAAGAGAGCAACTGAAGACGAGGTTTCCTAGATCTGCCAGGAGGTCACTGAATTTTTATTCATGTATGTGCGAGTGGTTTATAGTGTAAATCAAGATTATATTTGACCATCAAACATTGGTGTGTGACAGTAAAAAATATTCATGATACAGTAAATAATACAGCATAATAATATTTGCTGTAGGCTCAGACAATAAGTCAGTTATATACTAATATACTGAGACTAATAATATGTCATATATACTGACATCATGAAATTCAAATAATCTTTTATGGACGCATGACTGGGAATCGGATTTTATAACAAATCTTTTCAAAGCTACAGTCAGTATTTGCTTTCAACTGGAATACTCAGGAGGCAGGTTTAAAGGTACAACATGTAACATTTCTGTATGAATATATCATCAGAACAAATCCTACCTATATGTTGCTGACTTATGCACCTCAAATAATGTGCTTTCATTAAATTTACATAAACATATCATTTTATTCAGTAACACTCACTTGTCAAGGTCCTCATGTCCCATTTACTTACATTAACATTAAACATTCCTTGCCACTATTTCATTAGAATGAAAAGACAAAACATGATTAAATATAAATAACTCTTTATTACCATTGAAAGTTCAATGTGTAAATTTTAATTAGATAAATGCAGAAATGGAAAATTAATTAGAGTTAAGTTTTCTTTTATGAAAGAAATAAGCTTTATTTGTCACATGTATTGCAATGTGCAGTGAAATTTTTTTGTAATAGTAAAACAAAGACATAAAAATATATATCTATAAAGTATAAATATGAGACAAAAACATAAAATGTAAAAATTAAGGGGTAGCTCTTTTTCGTTTTCAATTGCATTTTTCATTAGTATACGTAAGTTTCTCTCAGTGTTGACTGTTTTACATATTACCTTTGAACTATTTTCAATTAAATGTGGGCTTTGAGTGTTTTGGGAACCACACTCTGCATCTATTTGAATTTAACACTGAATCAACTTATTGCAAACCAAGTTTTATTTAATGTTGAAATGGGTCGAGAGACAGAGCTCTTGGGAGAAGGTGTATATTCTCAAATATTGATGTTTTACCCTTATCTTGAGTTAAGTTTAAAAAACAGAACACAACTCAATAAATCCTGGCTTCTAAGGACCTGCTTTCTTGTGGCCCCCTTGAGGAAGGGTGAGGGAGTACACTCGATTTCAGATATTACAGAATGACCTTTTAAATTATGCCACATCAGAAATGATTCTCATCAGCCATAATGATTAAAAACAACTCCCATGATTCCATGCGACACCTTGAAGTCATTTACTGCTGTGTCCGATAGGTTGAAGCACAGGTCATTCCCAAGGTGACACTGAATAATACATGAAAAAATGATGGCAAAAGTTTGAATGTTGGCCATTACTCATGGGGCCAGGGCAAATTTTAGCTTGACTATGACTTATTTTAACTTGTGATGTTTTGAAATTTTAATTTGGTCCTGAAATTCTACATCAATACTGATACTGGTTTTCAAGTATTCAATGTTGATGCTGTGGGGTGAGAAATGAAATTGCCACACTCAAAAATAGGTTTGAAGTCTTCTATTTCTTTACTCAAGCTGTGCACAGGAAAAACTCACACACAAGACAGGAGTGTGAGTGAGAGCACTAATCTAACTAACACAAGATCAGTATCAAAGCGTTGTGTAGAAGGAAAGGCAAAAACAATGAGAGAAGGCGAAGAAACGGAACATTTTGCATATATTTGTTGCTCTCTAATCTCAGTAAAACACACTCAGTCCTAAATGTTACAACATTTGCTTTCAACTGGTTCTTTAGCTAGTGACAATGTTTGACACAGGTGAGCATGTAGATAACTAATTATGAGAAATTTATTTGAGTACATATATCAGTGACACTTCCATTATAAGAGACATAGAGTGAAATAATTGTATCAGATCCCAGTGTTGATTTTGTTTGTTTTTGTGTCAGGGGAACAAATGAATCGTGATCACGAGAAGCAAAAAATTCCGCAATATTTTTGAATGAGCATCAATGCCATCATCACACATTTTAATTAAATAATGGTGAATGTCATTGTATCCACTTGATATTGACTGATACCTGCATTTGGCTGAGGTATTTGTAGACCCTTATTGAAAATAATGCTTCAGGTTCCGCACTTCAACCATCTGCGCAGAATTCAGTTGAACTAAATTAAAGTGGGATGTTCCTCTTTGTGTCTGGAGATGATTGCCTGTGAGTTATGCTACGTTCTTCTCTACACCAAGAATCTAAACAACCGCTCTTATTTTGGCACAACAACTTTTAAATGCCAATCAGTGCTCTGTATTTCAAACTTGCAGACTTCACGGTGTCACGAAATAGACGCCTATACACACATGTGCACATGCAACTCTTGCTGTGACACCATCATACACTGTAAATCTCCATAGATTGAGGGTAAGCGGGCTTCAGATGGCTCCGTGTATAACTAGCTCCAGCCTGACAGATCAGAATGGCTGGCAACGAGTGTACATGTTTGTCATCTTAAAACTATTCACCCTCCACTTAGCCAAGAACACAACACAAACAATAGACAGCGCGTTAACAATACACCATTATCCAGAGTATGATGCCAGAGTGCGATGAGAGGAGGGGGGAGAGCAAGAAAAAGAGTGACAGAGTGAGCAGCAAAAAGAGAATAAAGACACAGAGATGAGAGAGAGCATTGTACAGAGACCAAACTGTTATTTAAACCAGGCGGCCACGAAAACATCACAATAAATAACTCGGCTGTTTAGTCTCCACCTCAGACGCTGGGGGAAGCGACAGAGCACAACATGCACCGGAGAGGGAGGGAGGCGAGAGGGGCAAGGATTAAAAGACGGAGGAAGGTTGAAGTGGTGGAAGGAGGGATTTAAAAAAAGAGATAAAAACACATTAAGATCACTCAGACTCAAAGAAGTATCCAGGATCTTCTCTGCACTTCACTAAAGGAGAGGAGCTCTTTTTTTGCAGTCAAGTACCAGCACGCAACACTCGAACACACCAAAGCAACATAAGAATACAACACATGACAGGCAGTGGTGTGTAGCGTCGCTGCGTTTAGCTCATACTTGCACCATTTTCCCTCACAACACGCACCAAAACCTTCATTCTCAGCAGAAAGAATGGCACAGCGAGGGCACCTTTGACTGTACAGAACTCTGCCTCACCAGCCAAGGCCGTTGATGAGAGGAAAATAGTGCTAATGCAGCAAGGAAGCTGTTCTTTCCCAATTAAGCCAATAAAACACATGCTCCCCTCCTTCCTGTAACTGCCTAATAAGCCATAAACACAGCTGAACATTTATAATTCTGGCTAGTCCATAAAAAAAGCTCTTCCCATGTGTGCAGGGTGAGGGGTGAGGTGTGCCGAGAGGGTGAAAGCGCTGGTGAGCGCAACGGCAGCCCAAGCAAGCCACGGAGAGAAATCGCTTTTTCTACTAAAAGAAATATTTAGTACCTCACTGAATTAATGTGAGAGAGCAGGAGGTGGCGGGTTAGAGAAAAATGGAGGGAGGAGGAAGAAGAGAAAGAGGAGGAGGTGGAGGAGGGCTCAGAGCTGTCATGCTAGACCAAAGAAAATGCTTCTATCTGTCTTCCCTCCTCTTCCTCCTCCTCCTCCTCCTCCTTCGTCCTTCTGTGTTCAGGGGAAGCTGTGGATGCTGAACTCCCTGTAGAGATGAGATGTACCTCTACACACCTACAGCCATACACATATACATGCATACATACATGCATACGTTCCTATATGTATTGATACACTCATACATACTCGCATTTTTGTAGGAATAAGAGAATAGGAAGAGAGGAGGAAAAGTATCAAAAACAGAGAAAGAAGAAGCCCGTGGTGAGGTGATCATGTGTGAATAGCAGACCGGTGAGTCAAAGAAAAGGTGGAAAAAGCTTCAGCACTTTTTCGTGTGAGTTCAGCAACTTCCTGGATCATGTTTGTGGCCTCCTAGCTGGGTCGACCTGGCCTTTTTCCTCCTGGGGGAGAGGAATCGTAAACACAGCGTGGGATCGCTGTAAAACAGTTCTTAAAAACACATTTGCAGTTTACTGACTAAATGCAGGAGCTCTGGCCTGAAGGTGAAAAAAAATGGAAGGATGAAAAGAAAAGATGTGATGGAGGAGAGCTGTCGATTTGGACAACAGGGCAGTTTTTGTACATTAATGAACTGCCTCAGGTGAGAAAAACTGGATTTTATGACTGCAACACTACTCTTGTTACCTAAAGTATCATACCAAAGTTGCATGGGATGAAATCAGAGGAAAAACGCAAGAACTTCTTGAAAACAAACACTAACCTCTTGCAGCTGTCTCCTCTCAGTCCAAATGAAAAAACTAAATTACAAAATATATATTAACCTGACACTGTTTTCCAAGTGTCTGTTGTAAGCCACATCGTAAAGAAGTAGAGTCATATTTAAGAAAATCTGGTGAGTGATTTCTAAAAACAGCTGTCAATCATCCCCTATTTAAAAATGTGTAATTAAGGTAAAGGTTAAGATTATGATCATTTCAGATCCCCACGCAAAGTCTTACAAGTCTTTCAGTGATTTTGCAAAGGTCATCGGTGTGTCTCCAGTGTCTTAGATGCCAAGATGTAAATGCATAATTGTATCTCGTTATATAATATTATAAGGTACAACATACTGATGTGAAAAATTGTTATGTGCAACAACAACAACCTCACATAAGGACTGTATGAGGAAAGGAAGACCAGGAGCTACCTCTGCTAGAAAGGATGAGTTTAATAGAATTACCAGACTTAGAAACCCAGGCACAGTCCTAATCAAAGCCAGTTTCATTTTAGAGTTTGATAGTTTTGGTGACTACACCTGAGAATACTTTCAAAGTTCTGGTGACTTTTTTTATTTACTGACCTTCATTTCTTAAAGTGATGATGTGCTGCCTTTTCTTTTTACATAACAGAGTGTTTCTTGCTACAATATAGATTTGTACAGTAGTTGTAATAGCACTAATAGGGCTATTGACTCTGCATCCACCCTTCCACTGCTTGTCAACAACTCCTGGCCTAAAGCACATTAAGAAGAAAATGAATCACACAAATTAACTCTTGACAAGACACATCTGTTAATTGAAAACCTTTCCAGGTGAATACCCTTTGAATCTGATGTGACAATGCCATGAGTGTGCAAAGCTGTAATCAAAGCTAAATGTGGCTACTTTGGACACAAATATAAAGCATGTTCAGGTTTGTTTTTCACTTTTTACTATATCATTTCATAGGTGAACTTTTACAGTTTGGATGTCTCAGTATTAATGAACTATGTTAAAAATGGTCAAAATAAAGAAGAACTACTGAAGGAGAAGGTGTGTTCAAACTTTTGACTAGTAGTGTATGCTTATGCTGTACAGACTGTTACACACAAAGCAGCTATGTGTGGTATTTATACGTGTATGTACAGTGAAGCTTCTGAATTCAAGGGTCAGGGTCATGACCCAGGAAAAGAAGCCAACTTGGCTTCTTGCCAATTTTGCACAGACAACTTCACCCCTCCACAACAAAAGCATAAAATATTGCATTAATCGCATAAAATTGTAGTCATCCTGCACATCAAATTAAACGGGGGACCAGCTCCCATAACCTTAGAAATGGCACCAACAGAGACTCCACATAACCATGCACAATGTGACTTATTAAAAATTGAATGCACACTTTTCCTTTTGATGTGAAGTTGATCTAAGGGTCGTTGTGACAAGCTACAGTAAACGTGACACCATACATTCAGCTTCGGTTCACTGTTTTGCTTGTAACAAATCATTTATTTTCACTGAAACACATGATTCTGCATCTTGCCTAAAGGTTGTACTGTATGTGTAGTGTAATTATTGTTTTCAGCTGTACTTAGCCTTGCTGAATTGGAGTATTGAGTTTTAATTGTATTGTCAAGCTGTATATCATAGTTCTATATCTCATACTGTTTGTTTATACATCCTTATAAGATGCTCAGTGTAATGAATATCCTGGTTTTCTGTTCTTTGTCTCCGAGCTGTGTTCCTTTTTCTGTTTGCAGCTACAGAGACGTAGTTTCACTGTGAGCATCATTAAATTTTCATTTGAACTCGGAAAGATTACAACCTTGCTCATTTAGTATCCAGTCTTTCAGTCAAGAGTACAAGGAATGTGTCTATTAGCAGAGGTGAGAGCCTCCTCGATGCGAGTAATGTGTGCATTTTAGATATACAAGTAAACACTGCTCCATACTGTACTCAGACACACACACAGCGATGCTGGAATGCAGAGCTGTGTGTGTGTTTGTCTTTCCTGCAATTGTCAGACAGAGATTGATACCGCCTCTCTTTAGTGACAGACAATTGTCGAAGCTTCCTGAACTAATTATAAAAAGCAACAACAGTAACACATACGCCCCGCCTGTCTGTCGGTCTGACTGTACGTCTGCGTGTTCGTACTGTACCTCTGCCTCACTAATTGTCTGTCTACATGGGTAAATTACATGTCTTTGGCTTTGTGTGTTTTATTTACATTTTTCCATATTGTGTTCAGAGCAAACACAATTCCTACACTAGGGCTCTAATTAGAAGACTGACATGTTTCTAAAGTAAATGCGGATTTTTTTATAGTGATTTGAAGTGCAGTCTGGTGTCCTTGTATAGAATTCTATGCATGTTTGTTAATGGATGTGATAAGAGAAGACATTAGGATGACTACAGTACTACTTTATGATTCCTGTTACCGTATTTTCATGATTAAAAGTTGCGATTTTTTGCATAGTCTGGCGAGGGGAGCGCCAAATACATTGGAGCAACTTATATTTTGAATAAATTCAACTATAAGGTGCTTGTCACACTGACAGCCGCTAGAGGAGATGAGCGGCAGCGCAGCTCAGGCGCACACCTGAGCCCCAAACAGATGCGACCTGATCTACAGAGCATGTAATACACCTTTTTTTCTTCTTCATTATGCATTTTTTGGCTTGTGCGACTAACACACCGGAGCGACTTTTCACCTGGAAAATACGGTAACTACTTTAGATGTAGAGGAGACATGAGTGAAGTTTAAAAGCTTGTTATAAACTTAAGAAATATGTAAACACAGCTGATTCTATTATAGTGAACAGTGGTGTGTATGTGTGTGTGTGTGCGTGTGTGTGTGTGGGGGGGGGGCTCCAAAAATTGAGTCAATCGCCTTAGAGTCCCACGTTAAAACTGCCCATCTTTAGAGCTGAAAGGTACCTGTACTTGTTTTTGGCCTGGTACAAACAATGGTTTTTGTCTGTACGGTTTATTTCCTTGCCTGTGAACACTGTACAGGAGTTGAATTTACATACAGTAAAACACCCCCGTCACACTAGAGGCGGAAAAATCTTTGTATATTCTTGGATATTCAGAGTACAGTCTAAAAATTCTGACTGCAATCTGAGTTCATCTCAAATAATCAGGCCCAAACTTGTGGTTGGCCCGAATATTTTAGTCATGCTTAAGAGAGTGGTTCCCAAACGTTTAATTATCCAAATGACTTCACATATCATTTATCAAATTATTGTTACCTGTTTCACTCAATAATCTGGATCAATTTTAAGGAGACGCCTTTTAAATCATATCCAGAGCTGGCCCAAGCATTTATACGCCCAAAGAAAAATTGATCTGGTTAGCCAGTGATATTCACTATTGTTAGTCCTTGAAAAATGATGAGGGGGAGATGACTGTACCTATCATTAATTTCATTGTGCTCAAATCAGAATGCAGTTAATGTCTGTGTAAGTGAGCATGAACTAGCCATCATTGGGTGTGTGAATAGATTGTATATAAAAGATGAACATGCACTCTGTGATGTCACCCATAGGTTTCTGAAGAGCTGTTTGGAAGCTCAAACACAGAGACTCTGGGCGCCACCTTAATTGCACTATTGGCTGCTGGCTCTGATCCAACATCTGATTTGAAGTGTGAGTGGAGTTAATATGGGGTGAATGAAATTGCAAAGTCTCTGACTCAGAAACGTCTGTCAATCAAAGCATCTTTTCCCTTAATTATGCACAAATATCAGTGTTTGGATCATCTAAGCAAGTAAGTCAAGGCCTCGTCACACTTATTTGGAACCAGCAGGTTTCAAACAGAACCAGCCGGACTGAACAAAATCATGCTAGATTCAGGGATTTGTAAGAATGCTGTTGAAATGCTTCTAACCCACCTCGAATTATTCTTGCACGTTGAATGCAGCTCAAATGTACTTGGAACACAGTAGGAATATTGAGAATGCTGTCAGAATGCAGACAGAATATTTAGAATGGCATACGAGTGTGGTTCAACTGCTGGTCTGAAGGTGCATTCTGGCTCATTCAAGGCACTTTCAGGACATTCTGGTAGGATTTGAAGTTACTTGCTGTTTCGCTTCTCCCCCAAATGCAATCAGAAGGTTTTGAATGCTGTTGGAATGCCAAAAGAATATTTAGAATGCAGTCATAGTGCAGTTAGATTACACTCGCTGTTCAATTATTCTCCACTTCAAATGCACCTCAAAAGTTTTAAAGTTATTCCAACTCGAGTATTTTTTAAAAAGTGAAGCTCTTTACATGTAAATGGTAAATGCTGGTCAACAAGGGATGCTTGTATAATTATAAAAACTGATCTGTGAATATGTTTGTTATTCTGTGATACTGTTTGTTTACATATGGTTATTTGTTGCAGCAGTGGTGTCTAGTATGGAGAATTTATGTCTTATACGACAGCATTTTCAGTAAAAAGTCAATAAACTGTATCCATGAGCTCACAGGAACCAAAGGGGGTCGACAAAGGCAAAAGGCCAGACAGTGTAAAGGTACTAACACAATCTGAGTTCACCTCCTATTGTCTGAGAGTCATGGAAGTCACAGAAATGTCATGTTGCATTTGCACCTATCGTGTATACACGGACATAAATTCATGCATTATAAATCATCTGTGAATAGTAGCCCGCTGCGGCTTTGTGTGTGCGTGTGAGATGACGCGGTATTCGTGGAATGACTGTGTTGTGCACAGGAAGTGGCAGCAATCCACTTCCTGTTCGAATGGAAATCTCATCTGCGGGGCGAGCTGCCCAGGGTGTTACCACATCCAAACACACATGCACACACAGACCACCACCCAGGCTATTTCAGTTCACCATGTATTGTCACCTGAGCCTACAGTAAATACAAACACTTTGTTCTCAGCACAGCTGTGCTTAGGGGGCTTTTTCTTTGTGCGTGCGCTCTGTCCATAAACCGTAACAACAGTCCTATTAATACATGTTATAAATGTTCCGTGACATCAAGTCAACAGCATCTGAGTCCATCCAGTAGGACATTTATGTCACATATGTCACACATGAGGCTTCAGCCCCCAAAAGATGACATTTGAAGTTACATGAAAAAATTTTTTGTTCAAATATGTAAAAACAACTAACTCAGTGTAAAATAAATTGCTGATTTTTCCCATTATCTGAAATGTTTCTAACACGTTAAAACTGCCCTCTTCAGATGCCATTAGTTAATTCAACGTTCATTTTTAGTGATTGGCCTCATAGTCTGGAGTAGTAGGTGACTGCTGCACTTCCTTGTAGGGATAGAATGTGCATCTCTGTTTGCACACCTACATTTTCATTAAGTTTAGACACAATTACTTGGTTAACATGCAAAACATGAAAAAACATGCAAAAGCACAAAGACTGAATCACAAAGAATGCATGGATGCATGATAAGGTTCTTGGTTTCCTTTGTAGAAATGCTGAGTTTTTTTGCACTGCCATTAAAACACCATCCTTGTTTACTTTCTTTTGCACAGCTGATCAGCATATGCCTTCTGTCTGTTCTGCATACAAGTCTATATGTACGGTCTAATAACGGTGTATTGATGCCCTGTTCAGTTACCTAAAAATATCATCTGGTTGAAATTCTGAGAAAGCTATCATTTTCCATTTTTTTTTTCATTTGGTCACGTGTCACTGCCACCATTTCCCTCTGTTTAATGTTAACCTTTTAACAGTAACATTACAAGTATTTTCAGTAGAGTAAAACTTAGATGTCCAATATCTTGACATTTAAGTGTTAAGATAAGGGACAGATTATATAATATTTATATTATATAAGAAAAAATTATTATTATATTGTTTCACTCATAGCAGATCAACAGAAGTAACAATAAATATGAAAACAGTGATCAACATTTATAAAATAAATAGGTATATAAAAATAATAAAGTGAATAAATTGAGTATATAAAAACCAGTATAAAAATTAAATAAACTTAAAAACAAGAAGAAAAAAAGTTGGTGAGATTAAATAGAACAATAAAAACAATAAAATAGAGAAAATCAAAGCCTGTCTCGGTGATTCATTTAAAACGACTACAATCCTAACATGAGAAGGAATACTGGATTTACTTCTGCTACATGTGTATGTTAAAGACCTTGCTCATTAGATTTTTTGTTGGTTTTCCAAAGACCTCTGTAATTTGTAGCACATAATTTGATTGTAGGCCACTCCATCCCTGTAGGCCGCTGTAGGGATGGAGCAGGTTTGAACCTCCAACCCTCTTGTTATTGGACAACCCACGCTACCTCCTGACCCACAGTGGACTAATGGATATTTGCTGCTCTGGTAACTTTTCTGGTGGTCCCTCCTGCCTCCAACATTCTAATGGCACAATCTAGGTCAGGTTGCCCCAGTTGTGGCATTCTTACAGACGTCATTTTCTCCAAAGCTGTGGTGTCTTTTTATAGACTTGGGTGTGTTTGACAGATGGGTAGTCATTTGTGATTGGTTGCACAAAAGCATCGTGAATTCTTCTCCACAAGTGTGTTCTGAGATACAGGGCTACTCAATGACCAAATCCCACACGTTGAGAATTATAAAGGCAACCATATGTGAATTTGCCCAACTAGTTGTGTTAATTGAGCTCTTCTCAAACTGGGCAAAAATAGAGTGGTGCATTACTAAATCCCATGAATATATAAACTTCAGAACCAAATAAAGATGCGTTTTCATAGCATGTGACCTTTAAAAACGTGATTGCTGGCTGAGTCACAGAAGATAGACTTTCATCAGCAACTCCTATGACCTTCACCACCACTGCAAGTGTTTTGTAACTGTTTTTACTGAAAGACCATTAGTGGCAAAAATTACACACCCTGCATTTAAATTAACAATATTATTATAATAGAAAAGAGAAAAAAAATGTCATGATATAAACTACGGTTCTGCACAACTGTCATATGCATCTAACAAGATAAGGCACCCACCTCTTTTAGCAGAGTAAACATAGAACACAAACCCTTCTACCACATGGGTAAGCTGTTCAAAGGCAAGAATTAGCATCAAATAAAGCAAACACATAAATAAAGTGAAACTGTCCTCCTCACCCTGTCTGCGTAGCTGCTGGTTCGCTGCAGCAAACAGACTGATTTCACTGGTAAATAAAGCCACAACACTCGAGCGGCATCTCCTGAGATTTAACCTTAACCCCGAAGTGTGTTGCATAACAGCAGCAAACTAGACAGATAAAACACAGTCTGTTAGCCCACCCACCCCCTTTCCCCAGTGTTTGACTAGACAGCAGTATCCAAACACAGGGACTCCTCACTACACTGACTTTACAAGGACTAATTACCGGCTGGCACTGAGAGCAGACAGATGGTAACGAGAGAGATAGAGAGAGGAGGAGATGCATGGAGAGAAGACAAACATATATGCATTGTCATTTTAGTGCAGTGATTCCCAACATTTTAAGATTAAAAAAAAGAAATCTGGTCTTACATTTACATGCCATGCTATTTTTATCAAGTCCTCGAGTAATTGTGAGTAATTATGAGAATCTATTGCAGCTAAATGCATTATGTTTGAACTTTTTTTTTTACAGTTAATAACAATGTAAACTGGACATTAATTGTTATCAGTAAAGTGACAGATCCATAACCGGAGAAATGTAAAGACGCCTGTTACAGCTCAGAATTTTTTCATTTTTACTTTGTTACTTATTTATAGTGTGGATTTTTGTTCATACTGCGGCTTATTTTTCTTATTTATGTAAAAGTGCATTGCTAACTTGTTCATTTTTACTGCTTATTCTGTTGATCTCTATTCAGTTGTTACTTATTTTGTTCATCTTTATTTATTTTTGTTGACTTAGTTGTTTATTTTTTACCCATTTTTGCTAATTTTGCTTCTATTTTCTTCGCTTTTGCTCCTTTTATTGTTTATCTTGCAATTTTTGTTCAACTTTGACTTAATGTACTTCTTTGTTCATGTGTTGTTGCTCTTTTTCAGTTTTGTTGATTATTTTTATTCAGCATTGTTTATGTACAGTACTTGATTACTTTGATTACGTTTGGAATTTTGTGGCTAATTTGTTCAATTTTGTTCCATGTTGTTGCTGTTTATTCATTCATTTTTTGCTCACTTGTTCATTCTTCCCCATTTTTGATCATTTTGTTGCTTATTTTGTTCAATTTTGTTGCTTATTTTATTTTCCTTGATCATTTGTATTATGCTCATTCCTGCTCAATTTTGCACCATCTCTGTCGGGCCCAATTGTGCTTAATTCATTTTGTTGCTTATTTTATTGAGTTTTGTTTGCTTTCTTGATAATTTTTGTTCATTTTTGTCCAGTTAGGACACAAGTGGACAGGCTAATCAATCACACACTTCATTTTCTGAGTTCATTGCATAAAATTTCCAGGTGGATCGAGAGGTGCATGACTTAACCCTTTCATTCATAAATTATTAAAAAGCTGGGTTATGACATTTTTATCCTTATGATACTGTCCAAACAATCCTTAAAATAATATTTTAAGCCAGGTAGTGGTTGAAGATGGTTCAATTCCATCATGTCACTTGATTGAAATACAATCAGAATTATAGTACTTTAGTTGTTATTTGATAATGTATCAAACATATGACTTAATCATTCTTTTTGAAAGTTTTGGTTTTTGTTTGTTTTTTTAAAGCATTTTTTTTTACACTTTATATTCATTTTTGAATCTGATTTGGTTCATTTACGTCATTATTTTATTAACTTTTGTAATTAATAGTACTGTTTTTATTATTGTTTGCTCCTTTTGTTCACAACTTCTTGATTGTTTTGCGCACATTGTTTGCTTTCCTTCTTGTTTGTAAATTCTTGTTCACTTTTCTTCTTTTTGCATCTAATTTGGTTCATTTCATCTTTCTTCTATTTTTTCCTTTTTTGATTGTTTTGTTTGTCTTTCTTCTGATTTAAGTTCATCTTTATCAGTTCGCCTCACTATTTTGTGCCTTTTGCTTCTTATGTTTCTTCTTTTACATGATCATTTTGTTCATTTACACTCACAGCCTTATTACATTTTCCTTCACATTTGCCTTCATTTTTAAACTGCTATAAACTTAATGTCACCTTGTTCCTGTCCAGTGTAGTGGACATCATGTGTGAAAGGGTTAAAATGTCCCCCCTCCCCAACATCCAACCGAATCCTACGCCCTTGATAAGGTGGCACTGAGTTGATGGCTGTGTGAAATCAAAGTGCTGGTGTGTGCCGCTGTAGGCTGTAACTCTCAGACTCAATGTTTGAAGCAGAAAGTTGCTGGAAAAAAGGTCAAGAAGACTTTTCCTCGACACATACCTGACCTAAAAGATGAAAAATAAAACATAAACCTTTGTTCTATTTATAGCTGGTGGTGGTCTCCTTCAGTCTAACCTCTGCTGTAGTCATCGTTCTCTCCTCTCCACCTCTGCCCCCGTCTCCCTCCTCCTCCCCCTCAACTCTTTATTCACGCCGTCTTTCTCAATCCTCTCCTGCTTTGCCATCCCGCCCCGCTAGTTATTCCT